>VSMD01123212.1:0-170476 GCA_008750895.1 Mirza zaza | reverse complement strand
TTGATCATGTCCCATTTATTTATTTTTGTTGCTGCTTTGATTGCCTTTGGGGACTTCTTCATAAACTCTTTGCCTAGACCGATGTCTAGGAGAGTGTTTCCAACATTTTCCTCTAGAATTCTAATAGTTTCGTACCTTAGGTTTAAGTCTGTTATCCAGCGTGAGTTGATTTTTGTGAGAGGTGAAAGATGTGGGTCCTGCTTTAGCCTTCTACAAGTGGCTATCCAGTTTTCCCAGCACCATGTATTGAAAAGGGATTCTTTTCCCCAGCATATGTTTTTGTCTGCTTTGTCAAAGATTAGATGGCTATATGAGGATGGTTTTATATCAGGATTCTCAGTTCTGTTCCATTGGTCAATATTCCTATTTTTGTGCCAATACCAGATTGATTTAATTACTACAGCTTTGTAGTATAGTTTGATATCTGGCATATTAATGCCTCCCATTTTGTTTTTTTTGCCTAGAATTGCTCTTGATATTCGGGGTCTTCTTTGGTTCCATACAAAGCGTAAAATTATTTTTTCTATATCTGTGAAGAATGCTGATGGGATTTTAATAGGTATTGCATTGAATCTGTAGATCAGTTTGGGTAGTATAGATATTTTAATAATGTTGAGTCTGCCGATCCACGAGCATGGAATGGATTTCCATCTGTTTATATCCTCTGCTATTTCCTTCCTTAGTGTTTCATAGTTCTCCCTGTAGAGGTCTTTTACCTCCTTGGTTAAGTATACTTCTAGGTACTTTAATTTCTTTGTTGCTGTTGTGAAGGGAATTGAGTCTTTGATTTGGTTCTCGATTTGATTGTTGTTGGCGTATATGAATGCCTCTGATTTCTGTGTATTGATTTTGTATCCTGAGACTTTACTAAAATCATTTATCAGTTCCAGGAGTTTCTTGGTTGAATCTTTAGGATTTTCTAAATATAATATCATATCATCAGCAAACAGTGAAAGTTTGATCTCTTCTGCCCCTATTTGGATACCTTTGATTCCACTTTCCTGTTTGATTGCTGTAGCCAAAACTTCCAGCACTATGTTGAATAGAAGTGGAGATAGTGGGCAGCCTTGTCTGGTTCCAGTTCTAAGTGGGAATGCTTTCAGTTTTTAACCTAGTGATTGAAGTTAATATCACCAGTTAAGGAAAACAATATATACAATACTATGTGACTCCATATGTAATACATCACTTCTGTGCTAGTCTTGTGATAAATGTTAACCAAAATTTTATCATGTGGAAATAGCAGACTAACCCAAATTAGGGGACATTCCTCTTAGTAAATATTCGTGTACTCCAGAAATAGAAATGACAAAGTAAATAAAGGCGAAAAACAACAACAACAAAAACACCTTTGAGACTGCTGGAGACTAAAATGAACTAACATAAACCATGGCATTGATGCAATGAGTGATCTTTAATTAGATCTTAGACCAGGAAATGCTATTTTATTTTGCTGTAAAAGGTATTACAGGAACAATTTCTTAATTGTGAATAAGGTCTATAGAGTAGTCAATGGTATTTTTCAATTCAAATAAACATGTTAATATTTATTCTGAGGAAGTTTTAAAATACATTGTGAAATAAATTACAGAAGTAGTTGTAGTAGATAATTAAAAAACACTATTGAGCAGGAGTGAGAAAAAGACAGACAGAATGAGACAAATGGAGGGAAGGGAGAGAACGAAAGAAAGAGGGAATGATAAATAAAGCATAGCCGAATTATAAAACATAAACTTTTGTAGAGTTTGACCTGATTCTAGGTTTGGAGCAGAAAATTAATAAGTCTGAATCATCTTGTTAGTGCCAGAAAATAAGAAAATGCCTTTTAAAAAGCCCCTACAAAACAGCAACAACAAATGTTGGCAGATATGTCAAAGCGGAACAAGCACCAAAGCAAAAGCTTCTAATAGCCAAAGCTCGAACAATTTGAACAGTAAAATAAAATAGCCCTGGCTTACAAATCCAAAGTATAAAATAAATATCCATAATTCCATAATGATATAAATAAATGACTGCATAAGTAAATAAATGGAAGAGACAAATTTCTCATGAATTCCAAATAATTTGTGTAGTCACTCCACGTTAAGACATTAAATAAAGCATAACTGCTCTACTCCTTAACTGTAGATTATGCATAGCAACATCCTTCCAAAGAATATACGGAAAGAGGGTGAAAAATAGAGTATCCTTACAGTGGAGCTATGCGACAAACACTATCTCAGCCAGGTGATAAATTTAACACCGGCAGTGATATGTCATGTTGATACTATGTACCCTTGTTATGACGTGATGAAATCGATGGCACTTTGCCTCTGTGATCTTCCCTTCCCCCCACCACCCTAAAGCATGTTACTTCAGGCTAATCACGCACACAAAAAATATCAGCGGAATCCTAATTAATCAAGAGACATTCTACAAGGTACCTGACCATTAATCCTCAAAACTGTCAAGGTCATCAAAAGCAAGGAAAGTCTGGTAATCTGTCACAGCTAAGGGGAACCTAACAAGACATGAAGACTAAATGTAATGTGTTTCCTTGAATAGGCTTCTGAAAAAGAAAAAGAAAAACTAAGAAAATATAAACGAAGGATTGATTTCACTTAATAATGTACTAATCCTTATTCATTGATTATAAGAAATGTACCATACTAATGTGAATGGATATTAATATATTAGATGTGATATATTATCATATATGTAAATACAGAATTATTATATATTATTATAATTATTTCTATTATACTTGTAACTTTTATGTAAGTGTAAAATGTGTTTTCAAAATAAAAGTTAAAAATGAAGTGATTTTAGGAATCCATTCTGATGTCTGGCAAAGGAAAAAAAAAAGAAGTGATTTATCATCAAAGGAGAAATGGTTTGTAAGGCAAGCGTTGAGAGTTTAGCATTCCAAAACACATTCTAATCCTGCCTCTGTAAACAATCCATTTCATTTTTAGCTTTGAACTAGTTATAGCCAATTAGTATCTAAGTATTTTAGTTCACTCATTTGTGAAATGGAAATATTAATATCACCTTTATTACCTATGCACCAGCCAGATATAAAGACAATACAAAATGAGATGTAAAAGTGCCATGTACTTTGAAATAATTTAAAAAGCATATTTAAAAGATCATATTATCAAAGAATTTAAACTTTAAAGAGAAACTCCATTTTATGTTCATTATGTTAATATTTTCTATGTCATTTCTTAACATAATGTCTTAAAAACCCAGGAGAGAGCTTGATTTTGATAACTTTCTCCCTTTATTTCTTGGTGATTCAATTCTATCTTCTTTCATATAATGAAAATTCAATACTTTTTTCCTAAATGAAGATGTAGATTTTGAGTGTAATTCAAACTTAATTAGTGCTTTTTCTAGGTCTGGCTAGAACTTTTTTATGTGGACTTTGAGAACTATAGTACTTCACTCACGGAAATCATGATTCATCTGTGACTTCTCTGCTTCTAGTCTGGCTCTATTTTAAACTATTTTTGATAAAACTATCTATGTCATAAGTAATATTTCATCAATGTTAAATAAATTAAACTGTATCTCCATTGCTTGATATAAAGGGGTATTAAAATCATAACATTTTTATGTGGAATCTTATCAAAGTTTTATAATTATAGGTATACAAAATTATAACTTTTATAGAAATTAACTGAAATGGAGCATGACCAGTCCCACTGCACAGAACCCTCTATAGCAAACCTAATAGCACAGCAAGAAATAAAACAGGAAAGAATCTAGCTCAGGATAGTAGGTGGCGAAATAGATTATTCTTATAGTAATAGGGCAGACCCTCAAATAATAGGTTCTCCCTCCCCAACCCTTTATGTCAGTTGAATACGATGCAAAAGTCAGTAAGTCCGGGATTCCAGATATCTCTGACCTAGTGGGTTCCCAGCATTAAGTGGTCTGCTGAGACTGTCAAACTTCGAGTTTACCTTTAAAAGAACAAGACAGGCACCGAAACTCTGCTCTCTCTCAAAATGTATGTCGTTAGTTTTATTTGGTAGATTGTGGTAAACTACAGCGAAAGTTAACTTCCTGCATGGTCTGAGTGATCATTATTGACTGATTCTTCAAAACAATTGAGCTGGATCATGTGAATTGGTCCTTATGGAGTAGCAGGAGATAAGTGGAAAGAATGCGTGTTTTGGAGTATATATAATGTATATCTTCCACTTACCTCTGTGCTTGTGTCTAGGATACTATTGCCTCTAAGATCTTATCCTTATTGATAAAAAGAAATGAGTAATGATAATACTTATTTCATAGATTTGTTGAAAATACAATAAGCAATGATGCACAGTGAACAATTTAAACAATGTCAAACAGACACAAATGTTATATTGTATCTAATGTTAGGATCTAAGTTCTAGAATTGAGCTGAGCATTAGAGTTATATTGCCTTTATCAAAAAAAAACATTTAAATATCATATGAACAAAAGAGCAGAAATATTAAAATAATAAACCACAAAGAATCTCTGAGCTTTCAAAGAACCTGATATCGTGTACCCAAACTTTAATGAGAACTGTGTCAGGCATTGAGGTTAAATTCATGCTGAACAGTTTAGGTCCATATACCAGTGTGATATGAAGTGAATTAGTGTTTTAAGCATCAAACAAATAATAAATCATTGTGATCAGAGAGTATAGACTTGAAATTAATTCTGGAGGGTTAGAAACAAAGACAAATGCAGACAAAAAAGCAAGGTAAGTATCGTTAGATAAGCATAGGAAAAATCTTTCTACTGAGAAAAGGGGTTAATTTCTTCATAGGAAAATATCTGGAAACACAAGCAACCTTGAAAATTACCCAGAAAATACAGTGTAGCAGTAAAATACATTGTTCAACTGACAAATTACCTGGGAAAGATACCTAGAGAGACAGTACAGAAGCCGACAGCAGACTTGGATGGAATATGTATGAAATAGTCCTCCTACATCCACTTTCATATATAAAGAGGTGATTTAAATAAGGGAAAGAAACCACGGTTAGCTGTTTTAAGAACCATTCCATTAAAATACATTGAGTGTCAAATTATAAACATTATATTAGGAAATATATTATTTTACTTCTTATTTTCCTCTGGCCTGCAAATAAAGGTCTCTATGCCATCTAAGTGTTTACACTTAAGGAAGGTAGACAAAAATCTGTGTTTGCTATTGGCTAAGCAGGTGCCCAAACTTAGAATCTTAAGAAGAATCACAACACAGGGTAACAAAAAGTCCAATAAATAAAACAAAATTAACAAACTCTAGAAGTATAAAGTCAGGATTTGTATTGATATACATTATTTTCCTACTACTAAGGTGCCACAAAATGTGTTAATTAGACTACAGCTTTTTAGAAAAAAAAAAGCACTTCTACACTCAATGCAAATTAATTGGATTTCAAAACTACTAAAAGGAAATGTGAAAACATATATTTTATACAAAGAAAATAAGTTAATTCATTTTAAACCTAAGCTGTTGTTTCTAAGTCATGCCAGTTTTTATCACATTTACCTTTTTCAATTTCTTGTCTATGCCTTTGTTCATCTAAATCCTTGACATGGTTTTGAAGACATATTTATCGGGAGCACAATGGGGGAGTTAATAGAATCCGAATTCCTACTTGTAAACAACAGCAAAATCAGGCAGAAAAGGATGTTTTCATAGAGGACCTTGTTTATATTTAAAAGTATCAAAAGTTCTAGGAAGTCCAAATAATTAGGTCCAGATACAACACAGAAATAGACATTGTCTGAGACATGGCTGCTATAATTGGGCACAAACACTAGCACACCCATCAACATCAATGACAACCAGCCCTGGACACTACTCCTGAACTATTTCTACTGCTGATTATGGAAAAGGGATGAAGTTGTTTTTACTACCATCACCGACATCAAAGTAGACTCTGCACTATCCTTACTTCTTTGGTGTGCTTATTTCAGATTCATAATCTGCGTTAGTCCGTCGATTGGCAGAAAAGGTCTCAAGTCACAGAATTCAAAGAAAGTCAGTAAAGCAATGGTTGGGCACTTTTTTTTTTGCATCATAGTGAATAGTGGGCAGCAAAATTCTCCAAACATAGAAAGTAGGTGCAGATGCCAGACAGCCACCTGTGTTCACAGCACAAGCTAACAAAGATTTTGTACATTAGACTTTTAATGAATAGGGACATGGAAGGGCTTTAAGTAAGACAATACGAAAATTGCATTTTAGAAATAACCTACAGTGACAAAGAAGAAATTCGGTTGTGTGCCACCAGACTATGAGACCCAGTTAGAAACCTATTGCAATAGTTTCCTAGAGTATAATTTTTTCAGAAGCACACATTTTTCTCCTCGGAACTCTTTAAACAGTGTTCAGATGTCTTCATGTGCATATACTAGTGGAGGAGGCATCAAAAACTACTTTGGTTCTCTTTCTTTTTATATCTTCTTTGGCCTCATTTGATTTTCAGTCCAGAAGCACAGATTTTCTTTGTTTTTAGAAATAGAAATCTAACCACAATGTATGTAAATTACTGGCTGATTCCTATATTCATTTTCATGACTTTGCCTCCATTTTTAATTTTGAAATAATTTTAGATTTATAGAAAAAAATGCCTGGAGCTAGGGGATATGAAGCAGTAAAGGGTACAAAGTTTCAGTAACACAGGAAAATTACATTGCAGAGATCTTTTATATAACTTAATACCTAACGTCTATCAATACTATATTGTATACTAAAAATTTGCTAAGGTGGATCTTATGTTAAATGCTCTTACCACTTGGACACAAAATTGACATCAATAAGAATAATAAATGAGGTGGGAGAAAACTTTGGGAGATGATGGATATGTTTATGGGCTTAATGGTGGTGATATTTTGCAGGTGCATATTTATTCTAAAATTCATCAGGATACATACATTAAATATGTACAGCTTTTTATATGTTGACCATACTTCAATAAAGTGGTTTTTACAAAAAGAATAGTTGCAAAAATAATAGTGAGTTCCCATATACCCTTCATTTGCTTATGTAGAGATAGTATAATTTTGAAAAACAAAACATGCGTATAGATACAAGAAAAAAACTTGACTAATCTACAGTCTTTATTTGAATTTTTCCAATTTCTCACTAATATCCTTTATATGGTTTATGATCCAAACCAGGATCCCACATTGTATTTTGCTGCCAAATCTTTAATCCTATAATATGTGATATGTCCTCTATCTTTTCTTCTTTCACAATCTTCACACTTCTGAAATGGCCAGGCCAGTTATTTTCTAGAATGTCACTGAATCAATGTTTGTAGGATGTGCTCTCAAGATTAGATTGAGGCTATGAATTTTGACCTGCAAAAATGATGGTGTATTCTTCACCATGCATTATACCATGTGCATGTGGTATAGACATACCTTATTATTTGTAATATTAATTTTGCTGATTGAGTGTCTAATGTGGTATCTGCTGTGCTCCACCGCTGTAAAGTCAACATTTTCCCTTTACATTTATCTTTCAGAATCAGTCCTAAGATGCATGGCCATTAATACCACCCTGCCCTTCTTTTCCCCCACCCATCATCTTCCTTATTTCCTTGACAGTTTTCTTAGACTTTTTTAATAAAGAGAGGCAAATGGGGGCTCAACTGGCCATCTACTACCATTAATTGGGTTCCTGTTATGAACCAGGCATAAAAGTAGATAAGAAACATAGGATCTCAAAACCTATAGGGGACATAACTTCCAATGAAATATATTGAATACAAGGCAGGGGTATGCTTAAGTTATTCGATACTCAGTACTGGTATAAATAAAGATTTTGTTTCACATATAGCAAATACCTAAAAATTTATTGTTGATAACTAACTTCTCTTAAATAACATCTATCAAGAAATTTATTCATTCCAAAAACTTACTGAGTGCTTACTGGTGCCTAGCACTGAGGTGGGCACTGGAAATGAAATGGTGAATCAGGAAGGCATGATTTCTGTCCACGTGAAAAAAAATCAGGCAGGGTAAGAATGCTGGAAAATAAAGGGTGATAAATTCTATAGAAATATAGGATGCAATAGAATACTTTCAATTACTACATATTCTTATAAAATATCATGGATTACTTGTGAATAGAAAAAAAAATTGAATATGCTACCAACTTCTGTTTAAACCATGAAGTCCATGAAAGTTTCCCAATTCAATTTCATTTCAGATTTTGTACAGACTGTATAAGAGGCCTTTTTTTGTTTTCTTGGTTTCTTTTTGTTAGTTTGTTTCTTTTTGTTTGTTTGTTTTGTTTGTGTGTGTTGTGTGCATTTCCCTTGTGTGATTTGGTCCTACCCCTATAATAAAGAAGCTCCAAAGTCATCCCCTCATCCAAAAAAATAAAAAAATAAATAAGGAAATTAACAGCTATGGCTCCAAATTTGATATTAGCAATAAAATAAATAGTGATATTGATGGAAAATAAACATGACCCTATGAAGCTTTTATTTGTTATTTTTTAACATTATGTATTATATAGCAAATTACCACACACTTAGTGGTTTAAAACAATAGCCATTTAGCATGCCATAGTTCTGTGAGTCACAAGCTAGAGGGAGCCTTAGCCAGATCTTTTGCTCAGGGTCTCACAAATCTTAAGTTAAGGAGTCTGCTGGGGCTAAAGTGTCATCTGATGCATGGAGTTCTTTTCCAAGATCAGGGCAATTAGGTGATTAGCTGACTTTAAAAAGCTCACCTAGAATAATATCCCTTTTGACTACTTTAAAGTCAACTGTTTAGTAACCTAATCATAGGAGCACTGTCACATTACATTCACAGATTTGCTCACATTTAAAGGGAGATACCGTGTTTTCCCCAAAATAAAACCTACCCATAAAATAAGCCCTAGCATGATTTCTAAGCATTTGTGCAATATAAGCCCTACCCTGAAAATAAGACCTAGTGATGGGTGTGGCTACGCAGTGTATCTGCACAACCCATACCCTTCTCATCTGCCCCATGAGAGCTCTATTGCTCCACATGAGAGATTGGAGCCAATGGTTCTAAAGGAAACAGAGTCACAAGAAATTCAGGATGGAATTAAGGGTTTGGAGAATTATGATGATGTTCTAGAAGAAGACGACTTAACAATATTTGAATAAATGTAGATTGTTGTACTGTACTTAAAAAAATAACACATCCCCTGAAAATAAGCCGTAGGGTGTCTTCTTGAGGAAAAATAAATATAAGACCCTGTCTTATTTTTGGGGAAACATGGTAAGTACATAGGGAGTATACCTAGGAATCTTGGCGAGATTCTACCTGCCACACATCACATCACATGTATTTTTACTTACAAGTCCTATAAAATCAGAAACTTCTTTAGGATAAAAATATTTTTTGCTTTCAGTATTGGAGGAGAAGACAGCAAACTGATCCAAAGTATGAGTGTTTATCTGTAAAGTTTATGATTTGCAATAGCATGATCCTGGTCTTGTTGGAAAACTTTTATTTTATTTTATTTTATTTATTTATTTTTGAGACAGAGTCCCGCTTTGTTGTCCAGGCTAGAGTGAGTGCCGTGGCTTCAGCCTAGCTCACAGCAACCTCAAACCCCTGGGCTCAAGCAATCCTACTGCCTCAGCTTCCCGAGTAGCTGGGACTACAGGCATGTCCCACATGCCTGGCTAATTTTTTCTATATATATCAGTTGTCCAATTAATTTCTTTCTATTTATAGTAGAGACAGGGTCTCGCTCTTGCTCAGGCTGGTTTTGAACTCCTGACCTCGAGCAATCCGCCTGCCTCGGCCTCCCAGAGAGCTGGAATTACAGGCGTGAGCCACCGCGCCCGGCCTGGAAAACTTATTTTAGAATAATTTCAAATTATTTGGTGAACACCATTTAAGTTAAGATACTAGAATTTGAATCCAATATTATATAAGTGATGAGGAATCTTGGAAGTGAGTATGAAAATTTTCAACTATTTAGTTCCTTTGAATGATACGGTTTATTAAAGTCTGGCATTATTCTACAGCAAAATTCCAAATAGTTTGCTTCCTATTCACAATGTATATGTAAGAAAGAAATTTAAAGGATTTAAAAGAAAATCCTATGCATTTGACTAGACCTCTCAGTCTCTCAAGGAGCAAAAGATAGAAAGATCACAGACGATCAGAAGTTTGGCAGGGGCCTTCACATAAGAATGAGATTATTACTAAATTGAATGTTGGATTTAGAAAAACTATCACTCTTCAAAAGTTAACAGGAGTGGTTAACAGTAAGTTAACTAATTGCTAATTTTTTGTTTAAATGAATTTAGCTATACGTGTGTATGTTTGTATGTATTTCAATTCACATTTTAGTCTCAAATTTTTACCTTCAATCTCTTGCTCAGATTTTAGTCTTTGGTCTGCTTTTCATAATTACATTTGTTACATTTCCATTGAGCTACACGATGCCCTTGCAATCATCATCTCATTACACCTATTGTAAAAAGTCATTTGGAATGGATGTTAAAAACCAAATAGTGAAACTTGCAATGCTAATTTTCTTAGGCGCTATGGATGAACTTTAAAAAAATATAAGTGAAGTCTAGATTTTGAACTTCGCACTGCTCTACTTGATTGCTGTTTGCACTTAGAGGCCAAGACCAATTTTTACTTTTTCATATTTTTATTTTCTGTATCTTCAGCCCACAAAACTTGGTAAGTGGTAGAAATTTGTGAAAGAAAAGCAGAGAGAAAGAAATGAACAAAGGAAAAATGAATGAACTCATGTCACTGCATCTCTCTTATTAATACTCCTTTATATAACAACTCAACCTCTACTTAATACCTATATTCATTGTATAAGTTTATAAGTTTTTTAATAAATATAAAGTTTTATTTTATAAGTTTTATACTTAAATTGATTTAAAATAGCAATTTTAGCCATTAGTGTATCTTCTTTAGAAAAGTTTCTGTTCATGTCTTTTGCTCACCTTTTAATGGGTTGTGTGATTTTTTCTTGCTGATTTTTCTGAATTCTTTATAGATTCTAGTTATCAGCCCTTTATCAGATATATAGCATGCAAATATTTTCTTCCATTCTGTAGGTTGTCTATTCAGTCTAGTGATAGTTTCTTCAGTTGTGCAGAAGCTTTTTAATTCGATCAAGTCCATTTATTTATCTTTGCTGCTGTTGTGATTGCTTTTGAGGTCTTCTTCATAAATTTGTTGCCTAAGCTTATGTCTATAGGAGTTTTTCCAACATTTTCTTCCAGAATTCTTAGAGTTTCTTGCTTTAGGTTTAGGTCTGTTATCCATTGTGAGTTGATTTTTGTTAGAGGTGAGAGGTGCAGATACTGTGTCAGTCTTCTACATGTGGCTATCCACAGCAGCATTTATTCATTAGGGATTATTTTACCCAGTGTATGCTTTTATCTGCTTTGTCAAAGATCAGATGGCAATCTGAGGATAGCTTTATATTTGGGTTCTCATTCCTTTTCCATTGGTCTATGTCTCTATTCTTGTGCCATTTCATGCTGTTTTAGTTACGATAGCCTTGTAGTATCTTGAAGTCTGGTAAATTGATGCCTCCCAATTTGTTCTGTTTGCTTAAGGTTGCTTTGGCTATACAGGGTTTTCTCTGGTTCCATACCAAGCACAGAATTATTTTTTCTAGATATGCAAAAAATGATGTTGGTATTTAAATAAGGATTGCATTGAATCTGTAGATCACTTTGGGAGTGTAGACATTTTAACAATATTAGTTCTGCTGATACATGAGCATGGTATGGTTTTACATCTGTTTAATCCTCTGCTGTTTCCTTCCTTAATGTTTCATAGTTCTCCGCATAGCGGTCTTTCACCTACTTAGTTAAATATCAAAACCACAATGAGATATCACTTAACTCCAGTGAGAATGGCTTTTATCAAAAAGTCCCAAAGCAACAAATGTTGGCATAGATACAGAGAGATAGGAACACTCATACACTGCTGGTGGGACTGAAAACTACTACAACCCCTATGGAAAATAATATGGAAATACCTCAAAGAACTAAAAGTAGGACTACCATTTAATCCAGCAATCCCACTACTAGGTATCTATGCAAAGGACAAAAAGATATTCTATAAAAAAGGCATCTTCACTCTAATGTTTATAGCAGCACAATTCACAATTGCAAAGATGTGAAAACAACCCAAATGTCCATCAATACCTGAGTGGATTAATTTATACCATGGAGTACTACTCAGGCACAAAAACAATGGCGATATAGCACCTCTTGTATTACGTTATCCTGGATAGAGCTGGAGCACATCCTCTTAAGTGAAGTATCACAGGAATGGAAAAGAAAGGACCACATATATTCACCATCAAATTGCTACTAATTGATTAACACTTATGTGTTCATATGGAAGTAACATCTATCAGGTGTCAGGCAGGTGAGGGGGAAGAAGAGGATGGGTATATTCATACTTAATGGGTGTGGTGTGCACTGTCTGTGGGATGGGCACACTTGTAGCTCTGACTTCGGCATTGCAAAGGCAATATATGTAACCTAAATGTTTGTACCCCAAAAATATTCTGAAATAAAAGTAAATAAAAAAATTTTAAATAAATAAAATAGCAAATTTTAAATTTGAAAATTAATTGCTTATAAATACAACTTATAAAGGAAAACACAGGACTTATGACACCAAAAATCAATGGATAAAACACATTGTTTCCTTGAATCATTACAATAGGCAAAATAAATGCTTTAGGCAAACGAGTCCAGAGAAGAAGTCAATGATTCAAACACAAAGAAATATTAGTGGTACTGCTAATGGTGAAAACTGTCATTTTAATTTTCAGTCATTTTAGTTAGCATTCTTTCTGACTGATATTTGGAAATTTGAAAAGCCACAAGTCTTTGAGGAAAATAATCTCTAATATAATATAGTCTTCAGTTAATTTTGATAGGCTATATAAACATAAAACCTCTTAAGTATTTTCTTCAATCAATTTTGTGTTTGGAGAAATGAGGATAAAAATATATAGTGTAGTGTTTTCAACTGTTCTTTTTAAAACAATTTCATGATGTAGTAAAGCTTATTTTCCTAATTTAGAAGAAAATGACACAATTACATCTGCAATCTCATAATAATCATGGTATAACTGGTCTATCCAGCTTAGTCATTTACACAGGGCAGACAGAAATTCATTACTTTTAAAAATTAGTTGCAATTAAAACGTTTATTGAATAGACGTTAACAAGATCTTTGAAACTGCAAAATGAAGATGTGATAATCTGGTATGCTTCAGAAAATGCTATTAAATACCATTTAGGGTTTTAGATATCCTAAATTATAGACCTATTACTTTTCGCACTGATTTTTATCTTTTAATTTCTTACTTATCTCTGTGAGATGTTCTTTAACATCTTATAGGTTTGAGGGAAAAAACAAACACCAAAAACCTCTAATTCTAGCAGACACTGTGGTCTCTATTGGAAACAAACAAGTTCCATTGCATGTTATAAACATAAATAAATATTGTCCCCTTTCTTATAAAATAAAACTCACTGAAAAAACATAAAGGGGGGAATCTGAATGAAATATTTCCATGTAATAAGTGTGATTTTTTTTTTCTGACATATAATACTTTTCCATTTTGAGTAGCAGCAGAATTAGAGATGGTATTTTAAGGTAAGTCTTTGAAAATCCTAATCATAATTATTTCATTTCATGATATATTCTTTTTTAAAAAGGTGTGTAGCACATTTACTTAGATTTAACAGATTTAAACCATCTTTGTTTTTAATCATTGCTACTGAAATGCAATAGAAATTATAGTAATTTAGATACCACTTTCAACCTCTTAAAAAGGAGCAATGCATTTCTCTGCATTATATCTAGTATATATCTTGAGATAATTTTGTAGTTTTCTTTAGATTTAATTTCTGGTTTTAGTTTTTCTTTTTTAAAATTTTCTCAGAGACTAATAGAATAATACCACACAAATGTAAAAGGAATATAAAAGGCTTATAAAAGGAAGCCACTCTGAATGGCGCACAATATTTGATAAAACCTCTCTGGTTGACTCTTCTTGGAAATTTTCGTTACCTGAACTACACTAATTTAAGAAATAATCAGACAAGATAAAGATTTTTTCTAATTAATCTAAACACTCACATTTTAACAAACTAACAATAGTATTAAAGAGAACTTTTCTATGTTTAATTATTCATCTGAAACAAAAAGCTAAATGACAATTAATCAAAAATAAAACATAGCCATAAAGTACACACAGTATAAATTTTTCACTAAAAATTCTATATAACTAGAAATTAAAAACAGAATTAATACACAAGCCATAATAGAGCTGCTGCTTGAAGAACCAAGTATCAAATTGTTTTCAGGAATTTCTTCAGTCTTACTATTTGCCACTAAATATGACTACATAGTCTTCTGACTAGAGGACATGTACCCCAAAGGGTACTTGAAGAGACTCCAAGTAATACTTTTGGTGCCTGATATTTTCAAAGTAGTAAGTGTCCGTATCATCAACTTCTGTGTGAACTCTTCCTCTTATTGATCCGTCTGAGATTGTGCTTCTGAGGCACAATTCTATAAATTTTTGTTTTCCATCTCTAATTTTCTTCCTCTTAATTTAAAAAGCAAAGGCGTGACTTTCACCAATCCTGAAGCTTGGTGTCATGCATTGCCCCAGAGTTCAAAAAGCTCTGTGGGCACCAAAAAGACTATTTTAAATGCTTGTTCTGGAGGATCCTCCTTAAAGACTGACCAAAGGCAGAAGAGTGTGCTATTATCAACAAATACTTCAGACTCTGGGGCCAGATGCCCTGATTGTAAATCCCTGCCTTGGCCTGACACATTGTATGCGTTGAGCAAGTCATTCAATTTTGCCATGCCTTAATTTGACCATCTATAAAATAGAGGTATTGATAGTATTTCATAGGGCTGACATAGAGATTAAAAATTTGAATAATGTTAAAAATGCTTAAAACAATGTCTGGCATATAATAAATGCTACATAAATGTTTGTTAAAATAATTAAGGCACCACAAACACTTGAAAGCGTCTATGAATTTCTGTATGTTTTATATCTTTCTGAGCAGAAGGAAACACCAACATTGGAAACTCTATGTTAGAGTGGATAGTTTAACTCTCTCAATTCTTTCATCCTCTTGACTGTTTACAAAGAATGGAGGCACCTGTAGGCAAGTCCCAGGGAAGCACAGATAACATCAAATGCTTTAGCAAGACGCTTTGGATATTAAAGCTGCCTTCTACTCTTTACACATCTATTTAGATATAAATATTATTTTATGTATCCTTAGAATTAATCTCTAGGATGTGTCATTTTCTGGCAAATCTCCAGCTCTCCCTTTAACAATCATATAGTGCAAGTTAATATAGCTGATGCTTTAAATTCAAACTATAATATTTTCTAGGACTACTAAACTTCCCAAAATTCATTGAATACAACCAATAGATAAAATTTCCCATCATTCATTTCAGATTCTGTTTGAAAAAATAATAAATACATGTATCAGTGTGTGTTTGTAGATATATGAATTAGAACCTACCTTTTAAAATATTTCAAAGTTTCATCACAGTATTTATTTAAATGATTTCATTGAATATGTTTTACACCAATTTGTGCCATTTTGCATCAAATTTCAACTTTTAAATTTTTTTGATCTTTTTACTTCTCATTAACAATAAACACATGACATTATATGCTTAAGTGTACTGATTAGTTTGACAATATATAATTTATTCACTGAGTACATAAAAAACATTCACTTACTATGTCTTACAAAATTATTGAAATTGTCTAATTTTTATCAATAATTCATATTTAAAATTACCAAAAGTTTTAGATAAGTTTGACACTTTCACTCTTACATGATTAAAAAAGAAAAATTCCCTCTTTTTTCATAATTCTCAATTGATACATAAATTTAGCAATTTATTACAACACATTGTTTTAAATGATGTAATGAGAATTAGTTTATTGAGTATTTTATTCTTTTTTAATTTGTCATAAAACAAATAAAATCAGTAAGTATATGGTTGAAATTAACATAAACAATTCTGTTTTATATCAGGTTTTCTGGCATAATTAATAGTGTCTTCTTAAAATTGTTCTAGATTGGTTGATTTTATGGTCAATCTAATTTTTATCATCTCATCTGGGCTTGAACGATGTTAATAATAAGTCTCACAAAGCGTTCTGTAATTTGTTTTCCAATGCATTTTACAATAGTCTTTAAAATAAATATTAATGTAATTATTTAAATTTCAAAAGTGGTGTGAGTATTCCCAGCAGAGTTAAGATTGGCTTGTCAGAAAGGACCTGCTTTAACAATTAATTTACATGATGGGCATTTTTCGTTACCAAAATAACACAAATGTACCTTTCTAAATATTTGACTAAAATGTTTTTAGTATGATGCATTTATGTAAAAATTTATATCAGCACATTTTTATTGAATTAATATTTCAATGTTGCCAGCCATTTCTGAGTTTATTGAGTTAAATGGGGTGCTTCTTAAGTAAAATAGTAATAGCAGGTAGATAATTATAACCATTAGAATCATGTGATATGCTATCCAGGAATGGAGACAGTAAATGACTCCATTAATAAATCCTTTGGCAGTTCTGTCTATTGCATTCAAATAAAATTGGCTTGAGTCAAGTTAGATGTAGGTATTATTAAATATGTATTCTTGTAGTATAGCTTGAAGTATGATAAATTGATGCCTCTGGATTTGTTCTTTTTGCTTAAGGTTGCTTTGCCTATATGGGGTCTTTTCTGGTTCCATATGAAGCACAGAA
The DNA here is from genome assembly GCA_008750895.1 of Mirza zaza. Classification (NCBI taxonomy): domain Eukaryota; kingdom Metazoa; phylum Chordata; class Mammalia; order Primates; family Cheirogaleidae; genus Mirza; species Mirza zaza. The sequence continues at coordinate 153,688 of VSMD01123212.1, read as the reverse complement.
TTATTTTTTCTAGATCTATACAAAATAACATTGGTATTTCAATGAGGATTGCATTGAATCTGTAGATCACTTTGGGTAGTACAGACATTTTAACAATGTTGATTCTGCCAATCTGTGAGCATGCTATGTTTTCCTATCTGTTTATATCCTGTGCAATTTCATTTCTCAGTGTTTCCTAGTTCTCCCTATAGAGGTCTTTTAGCTCCTTAGTTAAATATATTCCTAGGTATTTTATTTTCTTTGTTGCTATTGTGAAAGGTATTGCGTCTTCCATTTAGTGGTCAGCTTGACTGTTGTTGGCATATAGGAATGCTAATGATTTGTGTACATTGATTTTGTAACCTGAGACTTTGCTGAATTTATTTATCAATTTATCAGTCAGGAGTCCCTTGGCAGAATCTTTGGAGTTTTCTAGATGTAAGATCATATTGTGAGCAAAGAGCAATAGTTTGACCTCTTCAGCCCCCACTTGGATACCTTTGATTTCCCTCTCTTGTCTGATTGCTCTGGCTAGGACTTCCCATATTAGGTTGAATAGAAGTGGTGATAGTGGGGAGCCTTGGTTCCAGTTATAATCAGGAATGCTTTCAATTTCTCCCCATTCAGTATGATATCGGCTATGGGTTTGCTGTATATAGCTTTAATAATTTTGGGGTTAGTCTCATCTATGCTTTTCTTTTTTTAAGTGTTCTTATCATAAAAGAATGCTGAATCAAATGCTTTTTCTGCATCTATTGAGAGGACCATATGGTCTTTCTGGGCTATCATAACAAAAACAGCATGGGGCTGGCACAAGAACAGAGACATAGTCCAATGTATCAGAACAGAGAACCCAGATAAAACCATCCTCATATTGTCATCTGATCTTTGAAAAAGCAGGTAACAACATCCACTGGGGGCCGGGCGGGGTGGCTCACACCTATAATCCTAGCACTCTGGGAGCCCAAGGCGGATAAATTGCTTGAGGTCAGGAGTTCAAAACCAGCCTGAGCAAGAGCGAGACCCTGTCTCTACTATAAATAGAAAGAAATTAATTGGCTAACTAATATATATAGAAAAAATTAGCCAGGCATGGTGACGCATGCCTGTAGTCACAGCTACTCGGGAGGCTGAGGCAGTAGAATTGCTTGAGCCCAGGAGTTTGAGGTTGCTGTGAGCTAGGCTAACGCCAAGGCACTCACTCTAGCCTGGGTAACAAAGCGAGACTCTGTCTCAAAAAAAAAAAAAAAAAAAAAAATCCACTGGGGAAAAGAATCCCTATTTAGCAAATGGTGCTGGGAAATTTTATAGCCACATGCAGAATACTGAAACAAGATCCACACCTCTCACCACTCACAAAACTTAACTCATGATGGATAACAGACTTAAACCTAAGGCATGAAATTATAAGAATTCCATAAGAAAATATTGGAAAAACTCTTATAGACATTGGCCTAGGTAACAATTTGTGAAGAAGACTTCAATCACAATAATTACAACAAAACAAAAATAAATATATGGGACCCAATCAAATTAAGAAGCTTCTGCACAGTCAAGAAAACAATCATTGGAGTGAACAGACAACCTACAGAGAAGGAGAAAATATTTGCATGCTATACATCCAATAAAAGGGCTGATAACCAGAATCTACAAAGAACTCAAGCAAATGAGCAAGAAAAAAATCAAACAACCCCATTAAAAGGTGGGCAAAAGACATAAAAAGAAACTTTCCCAAACAAGATAGATTAATCGCCAACAAACATATGAAGAAGTGCTCAACATCTCTAATCATAAGGGAAATGCAGATCAAAACCATAATGAGATATCACTTAACCCCAGTGAGAATGGCCTTTAGCAAAAAGTTTCAAAACATCAAATGCTGGCGTGGATGTGGAGAGATAGGAACACTCATACACTGTGGGACTGCAAACTAGTACAACCTCCGTAGAAAGTAATATGGAGACACCTCAAAGAACTAAAAGTAGAACTACCATTCGATCCAGCAATCCTACTACTGGGTGTTTATCCAAAGGAAAAAGACATTTTATGAAAAAGATGCTTGCACTCAAATGTTTATAGCAACACAATTCACAATTGCAAAGATGTGCAAACAACCCAAATGCCCATCAATACATGAGTGGATTAATAAAACGTGGTATATGTATACCCTGGAGTACTACTCAGACATAAAAAAATAGTAATTTAGTATCTTTTATAACAACCCAGAAGGAACTAGAGACCATTCTTCTAGGTGAAGTATAATAAGAATGAGAAAAAAAAAAACACATGTACTCACCATTAAATTGGGACTAATCGATCCACACTATGTGCACAAATGGAAATAATACTCATTGGAAATCAAACAGATGGGAGAAGGGAAGAGGAGATGGGTAAATTCACACCTAACAGATACAATGCACACTCTCTGGGTGATGGGCACATTTATAACTTTGACTCAATTGGTAAAAAAGCAATTGATTAATATGTAACCAAAATGTGTGTATCCCTATAATATTATGAAATAAAATCTTTAAAAAATGTATTCTGCTCTCCTCGATGTTTTTCCCCAAAGTCTATTTTTCTGTGATTCTTCTGACCATTTGGAATGGTAATACTGAGAGGGCCAAAATTAGTGATGTGGTATTAAGAGAAAAAATATCAATTTTTAGGTTTGATCTCATTCCATACAGGAAAAGGAGTATTTGAGGTTCATATGCAGCATTTCTCAATTAGAAACAGAATTCATTGTATCAATTTTAATCAACATATGCAGTGGAAAAATCATGATCAGAGTAAAACACCTAAATTTGAAATCTTGGTAATTCAGCAATTCTGCCTAGTGCCCAGGTTCATGTTTTGGTTATATATATATGAAGTGGAAGATAGATAAATGTCCTCTAAATTAAGGAGGTTGATAACTTTAAACTCAACTTTAAATGGACCACTAGGATGAATATTGAAATCAGTGATGATAAAAGGATAGGGAACATATTCTTTTATCAAAATACACAGATACCCAAAGTAAAACCCAAATATCTCTCTTGGACTAAAGTATAAAACCAAATTAAAATTTGATTCCAAAAATGAAGAAACTATAAGTTTCATTAACTACAAAGTAGCATGATAGCATGTTATAGTTCATAATATGTATTCATATGTAATAAAATTGAACTTAATAAAATATTCTGGCTTTGTAATGTCTGTAACATTTCCTCATTAATAAAAAGTTAATTAAATCTTTCACAAGTGTTCATTCTCTATCTATATCAGTTATAATTTTACTCTTTAAAATTAAAAATAAAAAAATAATTTTTACCTATATGGATGTCTCCCAACAAGATTTCCATTGAATTGACCTGCAAGAGATGAATTGGGTTCTTTTCCAGGGCAGGGCACTTCAGATGAGCTTTTAAACCTAGTTTTGTCATTTGTTGAATCTCAACCAACAGTTAATACCAAGTGGAAATAGAACCTACATTTTCCTAATTTTAATTTTCCTTTCTATAATGTATTTTGTTTTTATTTTGCTAATTTATTAATACATCTGATAAGCTATTCCCCATTGGTGGCAGCAATGATTGGAGTCATGATTTTATACTCTGAATATTTGTTAAATGGGTTAATGATTTACAGATATCTATTCTCAGTTGGATGAGAGGTAGTGGAATACATCTGCTTAGTTAGTGTTTTTTGTTTATTTCTCTAAGCTTAATTTTATTAAGAACCCTATGTCCATTGGGTAGGAGAATTGTGATGCTAGGAAAAGTGACTTTTTTTGTGGTTCTGAATTTGCTCTTGACCACGATGGAAATTATGGAATTGAGGCTATAATCTCTCTGTGTGTCTATTTGTCTGTGTGCCTGTTATTCAGAAAGGAATTCATCTTTTATTGCTTGATTGTGCAATGCCTTTATTCTTCCACAGCATTATTAATAACTCTTTAAGTTAAGTTAGGCCCTGTTTGGATTGGCTAATGAGAAAAAATAAATGTTTATAGAAATTGAATAATACTAAAATTTTCATTTTTTTTTTTATTTCGGCATATGATGAGCAAAAATAAAAAAATTTAATCTCTACAATTTTTCATATTTTAAATGTACCTTAAATTTTTATAAAAACTAATTCATAAATATCTTATGAATCTTGGTTCATAGAAATTAGATAAAACTTTGGCAAACAAAGTTAATTTAATAAATTTAATTTAATAAAAACAGCTATGCCTACTCTGATTTATCAATGTTAATGCAACGCAAATGCACATTTTTAGTCAATTTGGGTATGATTTCCTATCTATATTCAAGTTTAGTGGTTAAATAAGTTAGTGTTCAGCATCTTTAATATTCAAAGTTATGAAAAATGGAAATTTATTTATAACTAAATTGAATAATTGTTCTAACAGATTTTTTTTACATTTCATCATAATTACATTTTATAGTATGTGACTTGAAAATAATTTCCAGGTACTCAGGTAACTTAATCTTTGGCTGATACTGAGTTTATTAATAGGTAATCATTGAATATTGCAATCTTTTTTAAGTAAGATAAAATGTTAAGATATAGACTCTTAATTATAATTTTAAGTTATATGACTTTAGTTCTTTTTTTAATGCGTGCTACAAAGAGTTTATATCTTTGGGCCATGTTAATAAAGGTGTTAATTTTTGCCACTTTGAGAAGTTGGACTAGAAATGTTTGTAGTTGTGGAAAGTTGTATTATGTGCATCCACAAGCTCTGCAGGTCTGCTAACATACTGGTGTGTGACAGACAATTCTCCCCCTTCCCTGTGGGTTTGCCTGGGACTGAAAGTTTCTCATGGGATATAGAACTTTAAGTGCTAAAACCCAGACGAACTAGGATGAGTTGGTCAGCATACTAACAATGAGTTACAGTGGTTAAAAGTTATAATCAATACAAGTGGCTGAGATTATACTTAGGAGTAATAGTGATCTAGAAATATAATTGTGTGTTTTTAGTTTCTGCTTTCCAAGGAAAAAATGTGCCTGTGTGAATGCCTGTTTGTGTGTGTGTGTGTATGTATGTATTTTGAACCCAGAACCTTGTACAAATTTAAACTTTGTTATGACCCACAAAAAACTTTTGTCTTTGAGAGAAAAGTTATTAATATTTATTTAAACTGTTTAAGTTTAAACTATTTAAATTTAAACTGATAAAGTAAAAAATATTGATTGATTAATTTTAATGTAGCAACAATGAATTCATCATAAATTAATCTTCTTTGGTATTATAAAATAAGTCTAACTTGCAGACTCCCCTAAGACGTATTTTAAGGCAAGTTGTCAGTTTGTTATAGAATATAAATGAGCATAATAAAAGACAAAACCTGAAAACAGATTTTTATGTCTCCTTGTTTATAACAGCTGAGTCTGAACACTTATGAAATATGCTAAAATCTTAGCAAATTTTGCTTAATTTTGGCAGACTAATTTTCATTATTTATCATTTATTTCCTGGGGTAACATGAAGGAGATTCTTTTTTCTATACAATCTGCTTAGATTCTCTGTTTTACCACAGTCATTTTTTGTTATGTTGACTTTATCATGCCTTTTTTAAGAAAATCAAAATTTCTCCCTTACAAAAGAGCTAAAGTTCTTTACAATCATATTACTTTGTACTTTTATTATTAAATATTTTATTGTCACTTAAATAAAATGGGTAACCACATATTGTTTCCCAGGCACCCATGATTCTGTTTGAGTCAATCTCCAAATCTCTAACAACTTTTTTGTTTTGGCTTCCCCAAATCAGATCCCAACTGTAGAAAAAATAAAATAAAAGAAAACATCCAGGATATCTTTTGTACTAAAAACTAATTTTGAAATACCCTGAAGTACCCTGAAAAAGTCACGAAAATTTGTTCTTTCACCCTATAAATAATGGGTTGCTGGAAATAATTAGGCTTATTTGATAAAGCTGGAATGGAAGAGATTAATTCAGAGGATATGTTTGGTTTTCCTTAAGTTAAATTTGTATAGGTAGTCTCATTAATATCAATATTTTAGAAATCATATTCTTCATGAGAAGTCACTAGAAATTTATCAGTGCCTTCACTTTTCATAGTATCTTTTAAATTCAGGAAAAACACTTTTATCAAATTTTCCTACACATATAAGAGCAGTAATAATTTGACTAATGATAATAGGCAACAAGAGTATGTTATTGGTCATAGTTTTAGTTATTATTAATATTTAATATGTTAATTTGGTCACAATCTTACTTCTTTAATTTGAATATAGCATCTTCTAGACTAGTGGGTTTCAACTGGGGAATGCCCATCAGGCTTACCTACAAAATTCTATAAAAACACAAATGTCTACAGTCTATTTCACAATTAAAGAATTTATTTGGTTGATATTATTATTTTATCCTTGCTATGTACTCTATATATTATAATAACATAATATTACATCATAGCATCATAGCATATGATATTATAATTTGTATATATGTATAATTCCTCAGGATTATTGAATGTTACACATCAACTTTTTCCTCTGAAAAAATTATCTTCTTCCATTTTTATAAATCAGATGCAATAATCACTATGTTCTTTGAAATGGCACTTAACCATAATTGGACATGTTTTTTTCCTAAAAATTCTTTTGAGATGGCTTTATTATCTTGTTTAGCATACCACAAAAACTACCAAATTTCCTTGTCAGTTACATTATTCTTGTCATAAACTCTCATCAGAACTTTTACATTTGAAAATTACCAATAATAAATTTAATCACAGCCATTTTAAATCTCTTTCACCTACAGATAGGTTTTGCTTAACTCTCATGCTTTCGTAAAAGTTGTGCAGTGAACTACAGGCCAGAGTTTGTTTCTCAAACAAACAAAGGCTATCTCACAGAAAAGTACTATAGTAGCTATTTCAAGATATTGACACTTGAAATAATAAACTCTTGAGATAAGCTGCTGATGCCACTACTTAGAATACATTCAGACTCTTTCAGTAGACCAAACTTAGGATTTCCTAGAATGTTTTGTTCAAAAAGCAGACAAATTCTTTAGACTACTCATCCAAGATTCAGTTAAACAATAATTGTTTTCATGGGGCTGAAAGAACAGATAAGGGGTGATCATATTTATTTATTTAGAATATGTTGATGATGTTTTAATGTTCTATTTTCTAAATAGATAAGGAAACCCTTTGTTTCTTAAGCTGTCTAGAAACCATAACAATTTATTATACTCAGTTTTTGTAAACCGAAATGAAACATTTTTAAATGTTTTATTTTGGCCAGGTGAAGTGGCCCATACTTGTAACCCTAGCATTTTGGGAGGCCAAAGCGAGAGGATCGCTTGAGGTCAGGAGTTGGAGATCAGCATGGGCAAAGAGCAAGTCCCCATCTCTACTAAAAATATAAAAATTAGCCAGGCATGGTGGCACATGCCTGTAATCCCAGCTTGGGAGGCTGAGCCAGGAGGTTCGCTTGAGCCCAGGAATTTGAGGTTGCTGTGAGCTTAGATGATGCCATGGCACTTTACTCAGGGCAAGGGTGTGAGACTCTGTCTCAGAAACAAACAAACAAAAAAAAACAAAAAAAGTCTTATTCTATACCCCTTTCCCAATTCAGAAATTCTCCTTTAGTCTCCTTGCTTTTGATGTCAATATATTTGCACACTCATTAAGAATCTGTCTTCTTTAATAATCAAAATATAATGGAAAAGTTCATTAGGCAGCAAAGACCTTGCCTGAAATATTACATTTGAGAATGACACTCCTTTAATCAGATAAGCAAGCTACATTAAGGAACTAAGGTCTATTTAGGGTGCCAATACTTATAAATCCCTTTCATAAAAATTAGCTTGCCTTGTAGGGTCTCAGGTTTATAGGTAGTGAGGAAAATCACTTTCTAGCAGGCCAGGAACCACAGAGTATTTGGGGGACCTTGAAAAGAGAAAAAATGTCCTGAAATTCATAGGTATCCCAGGTAATATCAGGTGGAGAGATTTTCATGGACTTGGATTCCTAAAATAAAGATAACAAATAATAGAGATTTTTCAATCTTTTTAATGAATTCAAGTTTTCCCTATGAAAACTTCCAGCAAAGTAAAATTAAGAAGACTCATCTGGTAAATAAACTTTCTTGTTCTACCTATGTAAATATGAAAACAAACTTAATGAAACCAGCCTTAATTTGTGCTGAATACTCTTTCATTAGATATTATTATTTTTTTACCACAAAGGGGAGACTGTAATAAAAAATGAAATAAGCAAAAGAAAGACAAAAAGGAAGAAAAGATTACTGGATATCTATAATGGAAAATTGCATTGTTTAGAACAAACTCTTACAGATGATTCTATCCTTTCTCTGCTACTGGTCTCTTTTATGCTCTTTATGATGCAGATAACTCACAGAAATACAAAATAATTCTCATCTACAGACATGGAAAGAAATTATTTCTGGTGAAGGTTCAATTGACTTCCCTTTACAGGATGAAAAGGACATTTTTATGTCTCCTTGAACATCACTTCAACTTTCCTCTACTACATATAAATTTGCACTTTTTGACATCTCCTTTGAACTGATTGCATCATCTGCCTGGTTTCCACATTAAAATTGAGTTAAACAAAATCTTTAACAAATTAGAAAATATATGTGAAGTAATTTTATAAATTTTCTGTACAAATTAGAACCTAAAATTGATAAATGTTAAAATGACTCAGACTTCAATCCCCTTATTTTTCTTACTATATAGCAGAGATGCCCCCAAATTCAACAAGGCTGATATTATCATAATAATAGTGCTTTCTTTGTAATAATACTAAATGACATCTGATATCTTCCCAAGTTTGCTTTTTGAATCATCATTTTTAAATCATCATACTATTCTAAAGTATGTGTTACTATGTGCCTACTGCTTTTCACTTGCTTTCCTGGGTCTGTTGACTGCAACAGAGTTCCCAGTGATAAGGTTTGAACTTCAGTAGGCACGGCTCTATTGATTCTAGTACAACTCTGCTGTAGGGATTTATTTATTTGGGTTCAGCCCCACATCAGATTGAGTCATCCAATATCAAATCTCAAAAAGGAATAAAACTTCACCTTAGGTGAAATTAAATCACTTGCCAGCACAGGGCATATTTCGGAAAATTGTGTTATTGATGACTAGGATATTATGGGAAGGAGGGAAGTAATTAGTTAAAATGTAGATTATGAAATTTATTTGAAGTTTTTCTTGTCAGAATCAAAATATAGGGTTTCCCAAAAGTCTCCAGACAAAGGAAAAATTTTGTAAAACTTTGTAATGAATATTTTTAAAATAAATGTACATTTAGCTACAATTTCATATTTTCCCCATGTATGATGACTTTTGGAACACCCTGTATATCTTCTGATTTTAATGGTAACTCTCAATATTCAGCTTTCATTATATTATGTTATTAAGTATGGAATGTCTAATTTTTTTAGAGTACTAAGATTGGCAGTTGATATCTGTCACATTTTACTTTGACATTTCTTGTTGTTGCCTCTTATGTGTGTGTGTGTGTATGTGTGTGTGTGTGTTAAGGTACATCCTCATTCTTTCAAATGCACATTCTGGCTACTGAATATCATTCAAATTTTTTTTTAGAGAAATTTTTGTGAAACCATGGATAAGTCAAAAATTTGTATTATTTTTTAATATGAGTTCCATCATGGAAACAATGCAACACAGACAGCTCAAAATATCAACGGAGCGTTTGGGAAGGATGTGGCTAATGAATGCACAGTACATCTGATGGTTTGAGAAGTTCTATTCTGGTGATTTTAATCTTGAAAATAAGCCACATGGGTGACCTGAGACCAAAGTGGATAATGATGAGCTGAAAGCTGTAGTGGAAGCAAATCCATCTCAACCTAGGCATGAATTAGCAGCAAGTATTGACATTACTATTCCAACAATATTGGACCATTTGAGACAAATGAGCAAGGTAAAGAAGCCGGATAGATGGGTTCCATATGAATTACATAAGCATCAGAAGAGAATTTGTCTCAAAGCTTGCCTTTCTCTGCTGTCACGACATAAAGTCGAACCTTACACAATATGGTTACGTGCTATGAAAAATGGATTCTGTTTAACAATTGTAAGCATTTGGCACAATGGTTGGATAAAGATGAAGTGCCAAAACACAGTCCAAAACAGAATATACATCACAAAAAGCTAATGGTGTCTGTTGGTGGTTCAGCATTGGTATTATACACTACAGCTTCATGAAACCTGGTCAATCGATTACAGTGGATGTCTACTGCAACCAGTTGGATGAAATGACAAGGATGTTTACAATTAAGCAGCTGAGAAGCTGAGAGATTGGTCAATAGAGACAGGCCAATCCTCTTGTAAGATCATATGTTGCAATAAACAGCACTGCTCAAACTACAGAGGCTGGACTTGGAAGCTCTCTGTCATCCACCATATTCACCAGACCTTCCATCAACTGACTACCACTTCTTCCAGGCTTTAGACCACTTCTTGAAAGGAAGAATATTCAATTCTCAACAAGCTGTGGAAAACACCTTTTGCAATTTCATCTCCACTTGCTCTCCAGACTTCTTTATTGCTGGCATAAGGAAGCTACTATTAAGATGGCAAAACTGTGTTGCTAGTTTAGTCTCATACTTTGATTAATTGTATTGTAATTTGTTTGAGATATAATAAACTAAACTTTTGATTCAAAATGGACATTTCATATTTAATGACCTAAAAAATATATATATACAGATGTACATATATTAATATTTTTTGAGACACAGTCTCACTCTGCTGCCTGGACTGGAGTGCAGTGGTATAATTATAGCCCACTGCAGCCTCAAACTCTTGGGTTCAAGTAATCATCCTGCCTCAGCCTCCTGAGTAGCTAGGACTACAGGTATGCACAACCACACTAAGTTAATTTTTTTACTTTTAATTAATTGATTTTTTTTCATAGAGACAAGGTCTGCCTATGTTGCCCAGGCTGGTCTCAAACTCCTGGACTCATGCAATCCTCCCATTTCAGCCTCCCAAAGTGCTGGGATTACAGGTGTAAGCCACCATACCCAACCTCAACATATTTGAATATGCCAGAAATCTCTAGTTAAAGTAACAGAATATTCTATTCAGCAATAGAAAGCTAGTTCTCAAATCACTTAGTGGGCTCGTAAATCCTACAAGATGTTTCTTTTCTTATTTTACTGACTTAAAAAAAAAACTATTTTTTTTAGAATAGCAAACTTTCCCCTATTTGTAATAAAATACCTTTTCACTTCCCATATACAGAAATGCTAAATAAGCCTATTTAGTTCCCAGGCCTTGGGAGTATCACTATGTCTCTAAATATAGTCTGTTCTTGAAGTGTTTTTCAAATCTAAATTTAAAATGAAAGTGATGAGTAAGATTTCACAGGATGTTCTGAATAACTCTGTACCTCAGCTGGACCTAATGCCATCTGACTGTTTTGCCTTGTTTTTAATGCATAATTTAAATGACTCACTTCTTGAACTTCTGTTCAATAATTTCCAAAAGAGTTCAATCAAATTATGCACACTTAGGTCCTTGGTGTTCCAATGACTTTTTTCTCAGCAGTTTTAAATTTCATAGCATTTGTAGGAAAAAAAAAAAAGGTAGATTGAATTGATCTGCATCATTTTACACAAAAGAGTTGAATCTTATGTCTTTATGTTGCCTGCATAGGTTGTTTAATTCTATTTTGGGCCAAGGAAGCGCATTTATACCATCAGAAAATAACAACAGTCCAAGAAAACATCTGTCAATTTGCAAATTGTCAAGGGATTCTGGTCACTGGAGGGTGGAGAGAAGGAGGAAGCATGATTGCTGGTTACAACTGTTCAAACACTATTTTAATATTGAGAATCTCAGATGAAATAAAAGTCAGTTAACTTACTGAACTTAACTCTAGCCTTGCATTTGGTTCCAGTAGTGCAGATAGAGTTGTTAAAGGCTTGCATTGATTTTTATGGTTTTAATTAGACTTGGGACCCTTTTCTAGATTCCCTGATGAAGAAGTGGTGATCAGAGCCAAGGGTAATCTGGTTGGTATTTTTTTCTCGTAATTCCCTAGCATGAGTTGATATTGGACCCTCTGTGTTTTGTTTAACTATCAAACAGACCTATGCAATAACAGTGAGGTCCCTTTGTGAATGGTGCTTGTTTTCACTTAAAAAAATGAGTGTATTAATTGTCATTTTATGTGTCTGAAATACTTCATATAAGCCATGAAGAAATCAAGAAATATCCGTGTAGAGCACTGAGATTGAATGGCTGATTCTATATTGGTAATATTCTTTTTTTTTTTCCTTTTGGTGATGGGAGGGTCAGAGAAAAAAGAAGGAATTGTAAAATTAATTGTTGCTGAAAGGATGTCTTTTATAAAGGTTTTTAAAAGTTACCTGTAAATACTTCTGATACCAACTGCACAGAATTAGGCCAAGCCTCACAGGTTAAGGGCATAGTCCTCTACATTACAGTGGTCCCCAACCTTTTTGGCACCAGGGACTGGTTTCATGGAAGACAATTATTCCACAGCCCTGTGGTGGGAGATGACAAGCGATGGGGAGTGGCTGTAAATACACATGAAGCTTCACTGTTCTCCTGCCTCTCACCTCCTGCTGTGCAGCCTGGTTCCTAACAGGCCATTGACCTGTACCAGTCTTCAGCCTGGGAGTTGGGGACCACAGTTCTACAAGACTGCCCTCACGTCAGACACCAGCCAAAAGTTTTGGGGTTCCCAGGGCCATCCTCACTTCTAACCAACTGGTTCCAAATTTGGACATTTGTACAATCCACTCAGGTTCAATAATTCACTGAGATCACTCACATAACTTAGGAAGCATTATGCTAGTGATCACAGTTGTATTATAGCAAAAGGATACAAGTCAAAATTAGCCATAAGAATAGATACATAAGGCATGATCTGGGAGAGTCCTAAACATGAAGATTCTACTGTCTTTTCCCTGTAGAGTCAGAATAAGTCCTGGCATATTAATGTTTGAAAATATGCAGAGTATATTAACCAGGGATGCTCACCCAAGCCTCTATGTTCAGAGATTTTTATATAGGTTTGATTACATGAGTTTGGTTGATTGAATCATTGGCCAAACAGTTAAATTCTATCTCCAGCACCCCTTCCCATCTGCAGAAGTCAAGCTGAAATCACATGCATGTCCCAAAGCACAGACCCTCTAATCACACGGTTCATCATTCTGCAATGGCCAGACCCCATCCTGAGTCATCTTGTTACTATAAACTATCAAGGAGACCACCATTAGTCACCTTCCTAGAATAGACCACTATGAATTAAACAGACTTTCCTATCACTCTGGAAAATTCTAAGATTCTAGAAGCTATGCACCCCACCCCACCCCCACCAGGAGCCAGGGACAAAGGGTGACCAAATTCTTTATTATGTGGACATACATATTTGACATATGAAAAAGAAATTTATAATGTGCCTCCATTATTCTTTGAAATTCATGACACCTATAAGCTCTTTCAAGTCTTTAAGACATGCTAGTGTCTGTATCATTTATGTGGCTTTAAGACTGCAAGAGGCCACAGCCACTAAATAAAGACTCTTGGTATGAGAATAAACAAATTCTATTGCTTCTCTTTCTTATGCATTATTCAATCATGTTTGCATCTAAATGAAAAGGAGAATAATGATACAGCAGCCAAATGTGCTTTCTGGTAATGTGTTCACTCTATAGAAGAAGAATTCTATAGGTCTTTCTTTTAGCTATACTGACAACTGTTGTTCAAATGGTAGAACCAACATAGGTGCAAGATAACCAGAACTTTTCTCCAGAAGAAACCTTGGACTGTCCTTTTGTTTTCCTAGGAATATGTTGAGATACTATCCTACAAAATCAGCATCTATACCATATTTTGTCCTGATGAATAGTTTTTATTATATTTTTGTGTACATTGAATAATTCTCTCGATATAATAATTTTTCTTTTTCTGTGGAAAGACTTTTTCTGTTTTTCCCAAATCTGAAAAGATCTCCATGACCCTCTCCAATAATTGGGGCACTGCTCCATCCAATAGCATTTCTAAGCCACCTTGACAGACGTATATTTTACTCTATAGGCTTCTGTGAAAGCAACTGAAGGGTTTGAAAATGCCACATCACATGTACCTGTTTCATATATGTGGGTCTCTCTTCCAGTGGAATCATCAATTACTTAGGGATTGAATAGTAATCTAAATTTAATATAATATTATCCATGGAAGAATAGTGAAAAACACATAGGAGGAAATAAATATATGTGTATTTGCATGTCCAAGTTATATTGTTTAGTTTGTCTATTTCTCATAGGTAAAATTTTTCATGTGAGGCCTTTCAGTGCTATGGAGGACATTTAAAGAATATATTGTGGTCACTAAGATTCATATTTATAATATTATGTGTATCACATTCATGATATACTAGGAAATTTCTCCCTGGGATACAAAAATACAATTATGATCTGATTCTATCCAGAACTGATTGGATCAGGGCGATGGAAGGGGAGATCTATAGACACATTCCCCATAGTTGCATGTGTTTGTTTAGAAAAGACTAGAAGAAGGCAGACCAAGTTCTCTCAAAGAGCTGTAACAGCTCATAGATTCTGAACATAAAATGTGCATGGTTGGTTAGTGCTATTGGTTGCCATATATAGGAGCATCTAGAGACTGAACTTCAAGGAGTAACGACCTTCTATTAGGCTTTTCTGCATCTTCTTTCTTGCCCATTCACTTTGCAGTTTTTCTGGCTTATCATCTAACAGCAAGTAACTTCCCAACTTAAAATCCTTTATAATTTCCCTCTGTCTACCAAATAAAATACGATGTGAATTTGAAAGCCATCTAGAAGTTAGCTAAAAAACCAATTTTGAGTTTTCTAGCTTATAGTACCCTTTGTGTACTAAAGAGTTTGACAGATGTTGCTATTGTTTGTTCCTGGGATGCATATGCGTTGAGTTTGCTCATTTAATTATCTGTGCCTAGAATGGTCCTGCTGCCATGTCTTACCTCCATTGCCTAAAATTCTAGCTTTTCTTGAACATTGAGCTCAAACATCATCTTCATGCATGCTTCCGGGACCCTGCCTGTGTTCCTCATCCAAATCATGAGAGGAACTTCTAGAATGCTGGTAGCGATCTGCTTCCTGATGTGGGTGCTGGTTGCATGTATGTGTTCACTCTGCAAAAATTCACCACATACACACTTAAAATGCGTGCAGTTTTCTGTATTTATGTTATTTTCTTCTCAGCTTTACTGAGGTAAATTTGAGAACTAAAATTGTATATATTTAAGATGCACAATGTAATGATTTGATATATGTACACTTTGAAATGATTATTACAATCAAATCATTTAACACGTCCATTACCTCTCACAGTTACCATATTTTTACGTGTGGTAAGAACACTTAGGATCTACTCTCTTAGCAAATTTCAAGTATATGACACAGTATTATTAACTATAGTCACCATGCTTTGGATTAGATCCCTAAAATTTGTTCATCCTATCTGATATGTATCTATGTTAGTTTTAAATCGATAAATAAACTGACCCAGATCTATAATAGATATTCAAATGTCAATGAGTATTAAAGCATTTCAGAACCAATTAAGCATTGTAACCTCATACTCTCATAGAAATGTTACTTTTATTCAAAGTATTAATAATATTTATTGAGAGAAAAATATATGTATCATTAAGAAATGTTGTAAAACTTTTATATATAAAAGAATCTTTCACTTACAGCTAAACATTTTCTCATTCTTCTCTGAAGTGGTGTATAATCATGTTTCTCTTATGACATTATTGTTATGCCTTCTTTGTTAATATGAATGTATATATACCAATACCCAGTTTCTCCTATTATTACATTCTCTTATTATTTTTCTCCATTACATTAATTTAGCACATTTGTTACAATTAATGAACCAATGTTTATACATTATTATTAAGTGAAGTCCTTACTTTAAATGAACAAAATGTATTTAACACATATTCATATAATGTGTATTTGTATTTCATATAAATGTCTCTCTATATAAAATATTAAATTGAAACAAAGCTCCATAATTTCACCCAATTAAAAACACAGCTTACTTAAAACTTATTGAATAAAAAGATTAACAAGACACTGACTGGCTTTCATTCCTTTAAAACATAGGTTTTAATTAACTTTACTATTTGCTAAAATGCATGAACTGACAAAGCTTCATTGACTTAATATAGGTGGTCCCCAACTTAAGAATGTTCAACTTAATAATTTTTCACCTTTAAGATGGTGCAAAGTGATCCACATTCAGTAGAAACGATACTGTGAATACCCGTACAACCATTCTGTTTTTCACTTTTACTATAGTATTCAAGAAATTATATGAGATATTTAACATATTATTACAAAATAGGCTTTATGTTTGATGACTTTGCCCAAATGTAGGTTAATGTAAGTGTTCTGAGAACTTTTAAGGTATTCCAGGCTACATTAGGTAGGTAAGTTCAGTAGATTAGGTTCATTAAATCATTTTTTGACTTGCAATATATTCAATTTATAATGGGTATATCCAATTCAACCCCATCTGAAGTTGAGGAGCAACTATACTGGGGCTCAAATCACAGTTATACCTGGGGATCTCACTAAATTTAAGCATAGTATCTTCTATAATCTTAGAAGAGTAACAAAATATATAATAAAGAAAAAATAGGTATGTATCATTGTAACTGTAGCATTGACTACATATCCCATAGTCATATTACTCATTGCCCAAAGATATCCTTTAGTGGGCATATATACTTTGACATAATGAGTAATAAATTAGAATTAAATTAAGCCTTTGACACTTACCAAATTCTTTGACAAAATGAGATTCATTGATATTCATTTAAAATAGTAAATTTGGCCTACGTGAGTCAAAACAGGGCCTTCAAAGAATAAAATTTATATAAGAAATAATTAATAACCTAAATTTTCTATGTATTTCATGTTGTCACAGCACAAATGATTGAACAGTAAAACATACAGGTTAAAATGGTGGATTTTTAATAGAAATTGCAAAATAAGTACCAAACTTATTTCATGTCATGAAGTCACAATCTTTTTTTTAAAATAGGGATTTATTTATTTATTTAAGAAACAGAGTCTCTCACTCTGTTGCCCAGGTTCCCACCCGCTAGCTCAACATATCCTTGAAAGTTCACCTGGGATTCACGGGAGTGCAGACCAAATGTAACATGATTTTTTTGAGGTAGTATGGCAGCACCACCTCATTTTTTAAATAATTTCCCATATGGGTATCTCTTTGCAGGTTTAGGCTTTACTCTTCCAGCTCCAGTGTCCTGAAAATATTTTATTCTTATTGTTATCTATTAGTATCAAATTTTCTCAACAACTCTTCAATATTTTCCCCTTCAGAGGAACTTATACATTTTCTTCTAAAAGGTAGAAATTAAGCAAAGAAGCTATTCTACATGGCTACAGGAATAACTGAGTAGCAACTGGAGCTATGGAATTAAAAATGAAGGTGTAACTGATTGCATCTGGGCAAGGTAGCCAATGAGTTTTCTTCTTAAGAGAAAAATGTAGGTTTAATAAATTCATTCTTTGTAAATTTGACCTATGCATCTAAGAAGACTAATTATTGTCTGTTATGCTGACATCCTTTTGAAAAACAAAAATGCTATTAGTACTAACTACAAGTGAAAATACCTAGTCTGCAAAATTCTAACAAAGAGACCTTCACAGACATCAAGCAAATTTTACACGTATAACTAAATGTTAAAATAAGAACCTCAAATTTAGTTGAAGAAAGAAATTCAGTGGAAACAAACCCTAATAACAGAATTTAGTAAAAACATAGATGATACACACAAGTATAGAAGCTAGCTTATACAGGACTTATGGAATAAACAGTTTGATGAAACTAACAGTGTTTTGAAAATACCCTGATCTTTTCAGTAATTGAAAACAAAATATAATTATACTTAAAATTTTAATCTCATATTTTAAAATAATATCTACTTATGAATTTAATGTAAATGATTTGATGTTTTCCTTATGCTTGACAAGTTCTCTTGAATAATAGTTTTCACATTAAGCTTATTTTACAAATTCAAGCATAGAGGAGTTGCTATTCCAAGAGGAATTGTTATGCCAAGTGATTCTGAAATATTGAAAATTGTTGTTTTTTTCTAAAACTAAAGTATAGGCTTATAGAAGTCAAGTGCAGAAAATTAACAGTGTGAATTAAAATCGGTTGAAAAATTCTCCCCAAAAAAAGTTGAAGACACAAGGAGAACAGAGTGAGAAAGTTCAAAATACATCTCATCAAAGTTTCAGGAGAACCAGGCAAATTTAACTGAAAGAAAGTAGTACAGCCATAATTAACATTAGACAAAATTTTACTTTAAAGGGAAAAATACTACCAATGAAGGGAACACTATAAAAATAACAGGATGTAATCAAAAGGATATCACATTTGTAAATTTATATTGTTCATTATCATAGTCTCAAAATAAATAGCATATAAATTAAAAGAACTACAAAGAGACATTGAAAAATCCAACACTGTTGGAAATTTCTAATACGTATCTTTTAGTCATTAACACTTAAGGTAGGTTGGGCTCAATGGCTCACGCCTGTTATCCTAGTACTCTGAGAGGCCAAGGCAGGAAAACTGCTTAAGCTCAGGACTCTGAGACCACCCTGAGGAAGAGTGAGACCCATTTCTACTAAAAGTAGAAAAAATTTGCCATGCACAGTGGCTCACACCTGTAGTCCCAGTTACTGGGGAGGCTCAGGCAGGAAGATCTCTTGCGCCCAGGAGTTTGAGATTGCACTGAGCTATGATGATGCCACTGCACTCTACCCAGGCATGAACTTTTTTTGAGACTCTGTCTCAAAAAAAAAAAAAAAAATCATGAGGTAGATAAGAGAAACCAATAGGATGCAAATAGTTTGAATAATAAAATCAACAACTTTGATTTAGTTAATCTGTATAGAAGCTTGCATCCAGTATTGGGAAATGTACATTATTTTCAAATACAAACACAAAGTATTTAGAAAAATGGACTGTATATCTTAAAGTTTTCAAAGAATTAGTATTGCACAGAACATTTTCTGACCGTAATGTGAGTACACTACTTACATTGTGGCAAGGCTTCTGACCTTCTGACCTTCTCTCCTATTTGTCTTAGGCACACAGTTAAATCACATTTTCAGCACCCCCTTATATTTAGGGGACTCAGCTCTGTTCCAATGAGTATGGACAAAAGTGACATATGTACTTGCAGGCCTGATCACAGAATATTCTGTGCAATCTTCCACAATTTTCCATCCTTTTCATTGTAAACACACAGGGCTACATGTTGAGAATATTGACAATCTAAAAGGGAAAGAGCTTGCTCTCTGTGTCATATATAGAAACATTTGTGTTGGACTTTGAATAAGAAATAAACTTGTGTTCAACCCCTGCGAATAAAAAATGAGTTAATGATAGAGCTACGTGAATGATAGTAGCTACATGACTACTTCCATTCATGAGATATTTGTAGAAACTCTTCCCCTATTCCTGAGGAATAAACGTCTGGAAATTTTGATTTAATTTCAAGTTTGAGTTAGACTCTAAACAAAAAATAAAATTAAACT
This sequence comes from Mirza zaza, assembly GCA_008750895.1. Classification (NCBI taxonomy): domain Eukaryota; kingdom Metazoa; phylum Chordata; class Mammalia; order Primates; family Cheirogaleidae; genus Mirza; species Mirza zaza. The sequence goes on along the minus strand of VSMD01123212.1, from coordinate 134,053 downwards.
GACATCATCTTTCTTACTGCTGAGATGCTATCATAGCTAATATAGTATACATGTATGTCTGTTATTGGGGAAAAAAAAACACTCTAACTTGTATTAGTCACTATAATATGTATAGTCATGTTCAGGTGCTCATTAAATTTCTGATGGTTTTGATTATGAGGATTTGATCCTAGGGATTTTTATCATGATATCCCTGAATTTAATGGCTTGAAGTAATATCTAATTGGTTTCTTGTAAACTTTTCACATTTGTTTTAATACATAGTAAACACTTGATTAAAAATCCTTTGAAAGAATAAATGAATGTATGCCTAGATATCAACACAGTGGATTCATACTCATTTCAGCTGTTTCCAAATAAACTGTCAGAAAAATTTGTTTCTGAGGCAAAACTTATTTGAAGGCACAGAACTTATCCTAGAATATTCACTCAGGTGAAACCTTTTGTTTATTGTGATTAGGTATGAAGGATAAAGAACTTCTGGAATCCATCAAGCTTTAGGGAAACCATGAGTTTTGAAAGGTCTAGGAGTTGTTGAATTGAAATAATATCCAAGGCCGGGCGTGGTGGCTCACGCCTGTAATCCTAGCACTCTGGGAGGCCTAGGCGGGCGGATTGCTCAAGGTCAGGAGTTTGAAACAAGCTTGAGCGAGACCCTGTCTTTACTAAAAATAGAAAGAAATTAATTGACCAACTAAAAATACATATACAAAAAATTAGCCGAGCATGGTGGTGCATGCCTATAGTCCCAGCTACTTGGGAGGCTGAGGCAGTAGGATCGCTTGAGCCCAGATTGAGGTTGCTATGAGCTAGGCTGATGCCATGGCACTCACTCTAGCCTGGGCAACAAAGTGAGACTCTGTCTCAAAAAAAAATAAAAAATAAAAATAAAATAATAAAATAATATCCTAAATTTTTTGACTATATGCATTTTATAGGAAAAAAATAACATCAAATTCTGAAGAACATGTATGAAACATTAAAAAATATCAAGAACTAGACTTCTATGTAAAGTGTCTCCTTTCTTCACATTATATTCTTTTATAAACATCAATTAGGGATTTTGTTTTTGGTTACAAGAACACATATGTAATAGTCAGAATGTAAAATAACAGAGGTTGAAAATAAAATTTATATTTTCCCAAAACTTTACTTTTTAAATTTAAAATATAATCTTAATTTGAAAAATGAATGTATAAAACGGATTTATTTGTTTTCTTAAAACTTTTTACTCTGTTATATTAGGATCTTAAATGTTGGTAATTTTTTTAACAGTAAATGCAAAAACACACTGAAAAGGACTTAAAGAGTCAATAAACAAATATTCCAAGAGTTGTTTCTAGCATATTCACATGATCCTTGCTACTGTCCCCAAGAATGAAGTAACCATGGTGATTAATGTTGATCTGCATGTGTTGGGCTTCTGTTTATTTTTGTAAATATCCATTGTGTTTGCTATAAAAATTGGCCTTGAAACATCAGGAAAAAAGACTGATAACCTAAACAAATTATTTGAATGTCGTGCACTGACTAACAAAAAAGCTGCAATCAACAAAGTGGTACTGAAAAATATTCTTGTTTCAGAAATAAATTAAATAAGAAAAATATTCATAAGATAATGTCAAAATGTTTGGTGAGGTACTATTTCCTGCATAATATAAACAAGGTAAATAATCTACATGATTTTCAAAGGATATTTTGAACTTTCAGAATCATGTACATGTTTAATACATCATTTCCCAAGATTCTGAATGCTTTGGGTTTTTTAAAAGAAATCTTTTAATTTTAAATTTATAAGCGGATTTGATTATTCCAAAAACACTGTGAGCTATAAGGAAGTGAAATTATTTCCCCTCATAATCTCCTTTCCCATTTTATTGATCAGGAGATCAATACTCAGGAAAAATATATGATGCTCCTGCTTTCATACAGTGATACAGCTAATATTAAAATTAGAAATTTTAAGTTGGACGATGTAGGAGATTATCTTGTGTTTTGAATAATTATTTAAAAACATGATTACCCAGAGTATGATTATCATATCAATCAACCCATTTTCAATATTATAGAAATAGATCACCAAATCTCACAGTTTTAATCTTATTCTCCTTCCTCAGTGACTGGACCAGAGGGTCTTTGTAACTCATATATTGCTCAAGATATTTAAACAATGTCTGATTTGTGGTATTTCCTAAAGATATTTTGTGTACCTGAATTAGAGGAATAGGCTTATGGTATGAGCCTTTTCCCTGTGTGATTTTGCTCTTCCCACTTCTTCCTGCCCTAAATATAAATTTGATGCCTAATAGGAAGAAATCATTTTATGACCATGAGCATGGGAATGATGACTGATACATTAAATATGGTGAAGCAGAAATATGAAAAATGTTTGTACAAACAGTTGCTTGTCTGTTTTTTAAGCTACCATTAAGTGTTTTTCTTTCTTTTCTTTTTTTATCTTTTTTGGCCCAAATCAATTTTAACTGATGTTCAAGTATATACAGGTTTTGTTTGTTTGTTTCTCTTTTGTTTGCTATTCATCAAGAAGATTTCTAAGAACTTGGATTTAGAAATCGTTCCCAAAGCATTCCCACTGATCATTACCTAAAAAATGTTCTCTATCTCTACTCTATCAAGATTTTCTAGTTTTTAATGAATTATCTCCTCGTGCCAGAAAACTCTCAAGAAGTTTTCCCTTACCTCTATGATATATAGTCCTTCCACTGAAGAAATCTAAAATATAGCAATAGAGATTTAAAGTTATTATTTTGTGTAATATAACAGCTTTGTTATCAGCCATATTCTTTATGGCAATTTTTGTTTCACTAAACCACATGACTCTATTAGGGGAAGTTAAAGTACATAAATCAAAAATACAATGCAGACACTTAAATCCAGAGCTAGTATCCAGTAAAGTACTCTGAATTATCAGGTTTTTGAAGCAAAAGTGAGATGCTGCTGTAACATCACAATTCCACAGAATATTAAACTACCTTGTACATTGAGAGTCACTCGTGTGCATTTTAGTTGCCCTAGTTCTATCCATGCTATTCTAACAATAGTAATTATTGATGGAATACTGTAATATTTATTTATATATTTTCTATAAACTAATCAATGCCTTTGTGTTTTTCAGCTACAACACTTAATGGATCCAGTTTAGCAACCATGGCCACATTCAGGTTTCATGGTAAATAGGCACATGGTCTCATGTGATTTTCAACAGATTTTTTGCTAGTTTCTGAAAAAAAGATAGAAAATGAGAAACTTCTAAGTTGCTATGACATATATTTATATTGATGGACTCCAGGTTATGAATAAAATGAGAAAAATTCAAGTTCGTTGCTCAACAATTTCACAGATTACATTTGTGTCTTAATTGAAGCTCAGGCATCTTATTTGCATATGCTATTTCTATAGGCTGAACTGTGTGTGAATGTTATATTTATAGGTCAATGCAGTTAATTATCAGTAATTTCATATAAATCAATCAAATATTTGATTCACCCTGCAGTTTTGGCCTATTTATGTTATTCTTATATTTTTCTTTTTTCCAATTAACACATTTTTATTGAGCGTCCACTTTATGCTAGATATAGTCCTGGAGACTAGAAATTCAACTGCGATTACTATAAAACTTAGCCTTGATCTTTAATACACTTTGCCATTTTTAAGTCAGAGTGTCATGTTTCTAAATCTCCTTGATCTTTCATCTGCCGTGATATTAGCGTCTCTTCTATAGTCACTCATGTGATAGTACAAATATTTCAATCTCGTGTTCAAGATCATATTAGGTAAATATATAACCCTAAAATATAATATATACAGTTATTTAAGTGGAAGAACCCTCAGATATATGTTGAATTATTATAAAGATCTTGTGATCTCTATTGAGTTCAAAAAAGTTAGCATGCTAAATGTTACATATTATAAAAATTCTACGCTTGAATCAAGATTTATCAAGAAAAGCTCTCAGAAACACTGACAAGTCTTTTAAAGAACATTATCTTTCTTCTTTTAGGATAAAAATCTGCCCATTAATGGTTTGGTTCTTGTATCAATACTATGAGCTTGCTCTTTCACTTGCCAAAATTATCACATTAAAGTAAATATTATATATGTAGATGTTATATGCCTTGCATATATATGTTTATACTTATATTTGTATTCATGGTTTTACATTGAAGATATTCTCAACATAATTTACCCCAAAGTAGCTTTGCTACTGCTCTACTTCGTCTAAATTGTGAACGGAAATAAACATAAAGAAATGGCTTCAGGTTTTTCAGTTTTTTACAAGGTTGCGTATCTAGGAAATAAGTAAACATACTGAATCCAACTATGTTAGTCCTTGGTTTTATTTTGTAAAACAGCCTTCTGTTCATCTTTCATTAGCAATTTTCTAGGCATTTCTCACTGTGTAAGGATCACACCATTGTGTTTCAAGGAATAACCCGAATACTCAATTCCTAAAGCAAAACTCCAAAATACTACTTTCTTCAGTTATATGACCTAAATACACAATTTTAGAATTCCTTCCTTTCAGTAGCTCGTATCTAATTCTGGCATCTCCCACACAGGAACCTTTCATGTATTTTTCCATTTTTCTCCATAAGAAGTCACATTTAAGAAAGTAAAATTTTCTATCACAAGCTCTTTATCTTGCTGTATTTGCCTATAAATGTGATTAAAAGTTTGTTTCTGACATCCTGCCTTCTTTCTATACCTAAGACCAAATCTCAACAGCACTCATACACAGTGCCTCTTTTGAGCCTTATTATAAAATATATGTAGTCTTCCACCTGAGGCATTCCATCTATATACATTTCCTGAGGCAAAAGGCTATGATGCATTTTTATTACTATCCTTTGCACTTACCAGTTGGCCCTTTCAAAATCTAAAAACCCTCTCAGAATGTTGGATTACCTGCTTCCATATTATTTTTTACTTAGACTTATTCTATATATCGAAGAATTGTGTAAAAAAACGTAAAGCTTTTCTACCACACCTAAGACTTTACTTATATATTTCATAATATATGCTCCACCTCATGAGAGAAATGTGTTCTAGAGGTTAAGTTCACCTTAGAATAAAAAAAAGAACATCAGAATTACATTGCACAACTGTCATTAATAAAACAGAAGTCACACTAGGAAAGGAGTATAAACTGGTTAAGAAAATGAATTATTTACAAAAAAAAAAAAAAAGAAGTTAGCAGGAAAGGACTAGAGATATAAATGGCAGAAGAGAGAGGAAAATAACCTAAAACTGAGGAGGAATAACCACAACAAGAGGGAGGGAAGATAATTTAAAATTATACCTAAAAGATAAAAAGTAAAACATAATCCATATGTCAATACAAACATTAAGGTGTAAGGCATCTTGGTTAATGCAACAGTCAAAAATGAATTAAAAAAATAAATGTTCACATGCTAATGGAAAAATCCCAAACTCAGTAAAATATTTTAAAAATGTTTATTCTGAGCTGAATGTGAGTCGGGGCCATACCAAAAAAGCCTTGAGTCTTGAGGCAGTCACATTACAGTTTGGCTTTATACATTTTAGACAGAAATTTTGGGAAAAATTATAAATCTATACCTAGAAAATATACATTGGTTTAACCTGAAAAGGTGGGACATCTCAAAATGGGGACTGAACAAGTTACAGGTGGATTCAATGATTCTTTGATTTATAATTGGTTAAAGAAATAAAGCTTTGTCTAATCTCTTGGAATCAGTACAAAGGAATGTTTTCTTTATTTTTTTTTGTTTGTTTTTAGGGTGATATCCAGATAACAAAGGAATGTTTTAAGATAGAAAAACCTATTAATCATAGAGCAAGCCAGCATATACTGACTCAGTGTTCTGTTAAGCAAATTTATGGTTGGCAGGTGTGATTTAACCATTGCCTTGAATGGCCTTACCTCCTGTTAATAATTTAGTATTTTATTGCCACAGAGTCCTTTTCTTCAGTCCTACGGTCTCTGTTTTAACATTAATTCTGGTCAGTTGTATCTAAACTCCAAGAGGAAGAGGGCATAAGGAGGCAGCATGTCCAACATCCCTTCCCTTCATGGCTAGGAACTCAGTTTTAAGGTTTTTCATGGTCATCCCAGCCAAGAGGGGGTTCATTCAGTTAGCAGGGGGCTTAGGATTTTATTTTAGTCTACACAAATAATATTAATAATTATGTTAGTAATTTAAATATATACTTAATATTTTAATAAATATAGATCTTTCAATAAAGGTAAGGAAGGGAGATAAATGAATAGGTTAGAAAGAGAAATAAGTGATATTTAGATACGAGGCTATTCTAATTTGTAACATTCTCTTAAATATGTTAAAAGAATACAAATTTTACTTGTACGTTTTTCAAAAGAAAAAATATACATGTAAATGGTATAAGTTAACATTTAATTTATATTCATATGCAAATCACTTAAAGATAGAGTTGAATTTAATCAATTGAGTATGAAATTTGGTTAACTTTTTTTTTAAGTTTTTTTTTTTTTTTTTTTTTTTTGTGGTTTACATTTTCTTCCCAAATGGCTTGTGTGGGTAAATACAACCTGAAACATTTCTGCAATATCTTCTTAATGGAAGACTTTTAAAGGTAGTGGTTAAGAGTAATGACTTTAGAGTCATAATGCTTGATTCAAATTCTGACTGCATTTTACTATTAAAATGAACTTGGCAAAATTATTGATCCTTTGAATACCCAAATGTTTTGAATTATACCATGCAAATAATAACACTACTGCTTGGTATACTGTAACTAAGGACTCTTTAAACATTAACTGTTATATTTGTTAGTAATATTAAAATTTTCTCATAAATAAAATTTGGTTTTGAACCCAGGATGCGATAGTGCCTAAAAATATTTCATTCAATTAGCTATAGCTAACATGTACTAGGTCCCTATCATGTGGAGGGTACTGTTGTAATTTTTTGTAGTTGAAAAGATAATAGTCACCTGCAGTTTTCATCTATAAAGTCAAACAGTGAAATTATAATCAGCTAGCTATCTATTCCTTCAGAGAGAGAGAGAGAGAAAGCAGTTTTGAAGTCAGAGAAAGTTTTAAAAGAAGGAATTCTCAGAGAGAAGGTCACAGGAATTTTGGAATGTTTATCAGAAAGACATAATTTGAAGTGATAAAATTCCTCCCACGGTCTTCATTAATAGATCAACCAACCAGCAAGGTCCTAGTACAGTGAGACAATGATAACAAAATAAACAAAAGAAAGAGTTTCAAGTGAACACAATAGCCTTGAGCTCTGATATTATCTGTCCTTGGAACTTTGCCAGTTGTCCTTTTATGCCTATTTAGAGTAGGTGCTGGTCATTGCCTTAGGAAAAATGTCGGAATTCAGTTTATCTAAGGTGAACTCCTACATTTTTGACATCCCAACTGTTAATAATGAAAAACAAATTTTAAAAAGCCTATGTTAGATATAAGGCAGGCTTATTGTACATTATACAATCTTTGAATATTGGAAGACAATCAGAAAATATGCAGCCAGAATTGTTGACAATACATATGCAAATAGAATGACTTATAGAATTTTAAATATATGCAGAGTCAAATTGCACGCATATAACAGAATGAGGCAGGAGGTAGTTACAGTTGAAGCATTCTAAGGTTTCAGCATTGTCTAAGAAGAAATAAAAACAGTAATTTATATTAGACTCAAATTAAGAATGCAGTTGATAATCTTCAAATTAACTAATAAAATAATTATACTAGGAAAAATTGAATAATAAAATGTATGGATTATTTTAGAAGAAGATATGAAAGAAGAATAAAGAGACATAAAACACTTGGGAAAATAGGAAACAAATAGTAGGATGTTAGAGATCAATATATTAATATCAGAAATTACATTAAATGTAAGTGGACTGAATACCCAATTAAAGAAAAAGATGAGTGGATAAAAATTAACAATGCACTTCTTATCAGTTTTAACAAAACGCTAATGAAATCTAGCAGAAAATCTGAAAAGAAAGGGGATCTCTTTTCAATATCTAAGTTTAGATATAGAACTTTCATATAAAGAAATCTCCAGGACAAGATGGCTTCATTGGTGAAATTTGTCAAATAAAAATAATTTTAAGTTGCATACCATTTTCTAGAGAATAGAAAAATAGCAAATAATCTATAATTCATAAATATTATAGCATTGCCAAAATCTGGTAAAAAATATAAAAAGAACATGATAAGAAAACATTATTATAAGCCACTCTCTCTTTAATGCAAATCTTAGATTCAATATCCTAAGAAAATATTAGCATACTATGAGGAAAAATATTGAAAGGTAGGGGCATAAAACTTCCCAAATTTAATAAAGTACATCAAATTACAGATTCCATAAGCTCAGTGAACCCAAAGAAGATAAATAGAAAGACAACTATCACTGGCACATCATAGACAAAGTGCTGGAAATCTGAAAATCAGCACGAAAAAGTAAAGGATATTTTACCACAAAGAACAATGATTTGAACGAACACATACTTCTCATCAGAAATTATTGAGGCAGAAGACAGTGGTACAATACCTACAGAAAATGTTGAAAGAAAACTGCTGGCAACCCAGAATTCTATATCAAGTGAAAATATCCATCAAGCATAAAGGTAAAATAAAAATGTTTTCTGATAAAATCAAATTAAGACAACTGTCTCCCATATAAACATTCTATAAGAAATGGTAAAGGAAGTTCTACAGGCTGAGGGTAAATAATATCAGACAGAAATTTAGACTCCAAGAGGAATAACAAACATTGACTATAGTGAACATCTGGGAAAATATTAAAGATTATGTTTACTCTTAATTTCTGTTAAATCTAAAACAATGTTTAAAGAAAAAAATACATAATATTTTATGGGGCTTATAGATTAGGAAGACATAATATGTATGACAATTTAAGCATAAAATCATGCTAAAATGCATGGACCTATATTGTTTTAAAGTTTCTACATTTCGCATAGGTCAGTTTAATATTACTTTTGAGTGGATGAAAAATAAAGAAATTATATTGTAATTTACAGAACAATCACTCTCTACTATTAAGAGGTAAAGTAAAAACTCCAATAAACAAATTAAAATAGAATTAAAAAAAAATGTTCACATAATCCTAAAGAAAACAGGAACTTCTTTTTATGATGATTTTGGTTTTCAGGTATAAAAGTATATCCAAAGATGATGATACTTTACCATCTGTCTTTCTGATGATAATATCCATTAGACTTTTTTGTCTATTTGCTAATAATTCCAGAGATATCAAAAATAAACATGGTAATAATACATATCATCAACTGGAGTTGAGGGGTAATTAGGATTTCATCTTTCAAAGTGTTTTGCTTTTTATATTGATGTGTATATATGAAATAATTTTAGTACATAAATATTTATCTCATTTTTCCTTTCTTAAATCATGATGCTAAATTTTATAATATGTCTTTTGAAATCTATCAGATTGAACATCCTATTAATATGGTACATGGTAGAATAGATTACCAATTTTATAACAGCATTGCATTCCTGAAATAAATTACACTTGGATATCAACTATTAAATATTTTCACACTTTTTACCGTTCTCTTTTGGCTAAATTTATTAGATATTAATATTTTTATTAGCATCATACCATCTTCTTTTAAAAGAATGCTAAATATGGCATTTTATGACATTTTCTTTGAGCCTTTGAATTTCATTTTTAGATGTTGAACTTTCATTTGAAAGGTCATTTTTTAAAAATTTCTTTGACTTCTTGAGCAAATATTTATTAACTGCTTTGTTAGATTGTATAATCGCTTGGCTTTATGATACAATTTTTTAATGTGTATTCTGTCCTCTTATGTAGTATGCTTTTTTAAGTCTTTGCATTATGTATGATATGATATAGTTGCATTGTGGTTGCTTTATTGCCATTAGTTATTTTTGTGTGGTGATCATGCTTTCTTGTATGGCTTTTATCCAATACATGTTTAGAGAAAGGGCCTAGGTCAGAAGCTTGCACAAGGAGCTAATAGGATTATACCTATTATTCCAGTGCATTTTCTCACCACATTTTGTCCCAGAGGTTTGAGTCTGCTTCAGGCTAGCTAGCTGTCTTTCTAGTTGACAAACATAGCTTCTCTGTCAGAAGTCCTGTATGTAGGGTATTAACACTGTTTTCTTCAGTTGATGACAGCAACAGCAGAGTGGAGAGCTACTCCATTTCTCCTACTTCCTCTAGACCCTGACACCCCAGTTAAATTGAGGAGTTTAGCAACTGCAGGGGTCCAGTCTACAACCCCATGAAGAACAGCAATTTATTTGCTTCTACCTTCAAAATGTCTTTGTTTTTTATCTGTTAATACTCATGGAACACTCTGAGCACTGTATGTATGTGACCTGGAGAAGAATGCATTTTTACTCAGCATTGTCCCTTGATTTTGTTAAAATGATAGTGTATTAAAAAGCTAGTTTGGTTTGTTTACAGTCTGAGATGGTGGCTGGTTCCTAGTTTTGTTGGATATTGAAATTATCTTCTTCGCTTTTTATCTCTCCATTTTCTTTATTTTTTGCTTAGTAGACATGGTGGTAAATATAGTGAAATAGCTTATAGCATGCAAACTTTAACTATGATTTTTTTCTTTGTGTCTGTGCTGTCATTAATCTCTTTCCTATCTTGTAATTGTGTGTGCATGTGCTAAAAATTAGGAAAATAAATGTTTGCAGTAGTATCACAATTCCTTTATTTCTTAAAATTTGCTAAGCACTTTAAAATTTGCAGGATATTTTATATATATCAAATGATTTTATACACTTTATCTTCCTTACCAACTGTTATGGTTGTTAAAATTCAAGAATACAGGATGAAAATTTGGATATTTAACAAAAAGAAATAAATTAATTGACTAATTTCTTAAACTTTTTGCTTGAGGGTAAGCCATGTCATTTCATTAAATGCCATCTGAATATGGAAGTTATAGCGAGGTCCATGTTGCTGTCATTGTTTTTAAACTAAAATCATGATTTTAAATAAGATCCCTCATAATTATGAAGCATCTAAGAACACATTCCAATTTGACAAATTCTCTAAATGGCTCTTCAATTTATAGCCAAATTGATATCAGAATTCACTACAGCCAGATTTCAACAAATATAAGGATACCTATAAACAGACCAATAGCACTCATTCACTCACGTTAGCATTTCAAATGCACACCAAGACAACATTTACTACTTTCTAGAATTCTATTTCTTAGCCATCTCACCTGTACAATCTGGAACCCTATCTTTTTCGTTTCATTTTGTTCTTGTTTTTGGGGATAGGTCTAGCTCAAATCACTTGGGCTTGAGTACAGTGGTGTCATCACAGCTTTCTGCAATCTCAAACTCCTTGGCTCAAGCAATCTTCCTGCCTCGGTCTCCCGAGTAGCTGGGACTACAGTCATGTACCACCATGCCCAGCTAATTTTTCTATTTTTTGTAGAGATGGGCTCTCACTCTTCCTCTGGCTGGTCTCGAACTCCTGGCCTCCAGCAGTCATCCCACTTTGACCTGCCAGAGTGTAAGAATGACAGGCATGCGCCATTGTGCCCACCTGGAACCCTATCTTGATTCACATTTTTTGCTTTATTATTCACATATATCCTTACCTTTTTGTGCATCTTTGTTCATTCATTTACAACATATTTAAATGAATGTGTTTCATATAAGTGTTTCTATATACCAAGTGCTGTTCTAGGCAAAGTCAACAGGACAAAATCCCTGCTCTCAGAAAGTCTAAAACCCTGTATAGGAAGGCAAACAATAAATAATCAAATACATAATATGTCAGATGATGATAAGTGCTATGAACAACAAAAATTGTGAATAAAGGCATAGAGAGTTCAGGGAGTCTTATTTGCAAAAGAATGTTCAGGGAAGACATCCCTGATAAGGTAACATTTGAACAAAGATCTGGAAAAACTGAAGGTCTGAGCCATGCACATATCTAGGAATGACCTTAAAAGATAAAAAGAGCAGAAATGAAAAGTCCTTGAGTAATTAATATATCTAACAACATCAAGGAATTATGTGACTGGTGTACAGTGAAAAAATTAGAGTGTGGAAGGAGATATCGGTAGTCTAATGGAGTGAGAGCATAGTAAGCACCTTGGATTTTATTTTGAGAGAGATTAAAAAACATTGGAGATTTTAGCAGAGATGTAATATGTTGTAACAGTAGTCACTCATTGTTACGTGAATACCTATTGTGAATGAGGTATAGAAAATACTGTGTGAAGGAGACAGGGGAGATAATGCAGGCAATCAGAAAGCTATTTCAGTAAGTCAGGAAGGAAGAGATGGAATGTGGTTGGCTTGGAATGTGGTGGTGTTGGTGGTGATGAGAATTCAGATACTGGATATATTTTGACAGTAGATCCATCAGGATATGTTGATGGATTCTTTATGGGAGAAAAAAAAAATAGTCAAAGATGACTACTGAACAGAGCAATAGTTTGAACTAAATGACTAAAATAATAGATTGCTATTAATAAATGTGAAAGGCTAAGGGAGTAGCACATTTTAAGGACATAAACAAAGTGAGCATGTGGAATAGACACACAAGTTAGAAATTTAGGCAAAGTCTGAAATAAATATATAAATTAGTATTTATCAATGACTTTTATGGTATATTTGGTCATAAGAACAAATGAAAATACCTATTAAATTGTATTTATAGGGAGGAAATAGGAAGCTTGTAGTGGGTTCTAGAGTATGTAAAAATTTGGAGATAGAAATGATGAAAGAGTTCAAAACAAGACCAAGAGTCCAGTGGGATAGGAGGGTAAACAAAAGACAACGATAACCTCAAATTCTATTCCCAAGGCAAAGGAAAGATAGGTAGCAGAACAATTGTTTACGAACCACTCCTAAGAGTTTTAGTTTAAAGGGAGCAGAAGAATGAAAGAGTAGCTGAAATAGAAGGGAGATCACATGAGGTCCTTTGGTTTCAGATTGGGCAATATTAAACCCTGTTTATATCCTGGCAGGGATAATTCAGTAAAAAAATAAATAAATAAATTATGATACAGGAGACATTGGGCAATTGCAAGTGCAAAGTCAATGCATGGGAAGAAAGAAGCTGGACCTAAGGCACCTGTGAGCTTGCCCTCAGGCAGCAGCATGGGCTGCATTCCAGGAGGAGGAAGTTAGTGTCAGGAACACACATAGACATGCCAATAAAATTTGGAGGTAGGAAAATGTGGAAGTTCATTGTCTAATTACCTCTATATTTTCAACATACAAACAAATGAATCCACCAGCTAAAGCTGAAGACACGCAAAGAGTAGAGTACACATGCAGAAAGAAGAAACATCATAGGAAAAAAGTCCTCTGTAAAAGTGGGATAGTTAGTTGAATAAATAAAGTATAAGAATGCCTAGTCAAACACTAAGGGCCACTTGAGGTTTCTGGTCATGAATTTGAAGTAAAACCAGTTCACATGGCTTTTTTTCTCTGTCCACATTCTGCAACTTGAATGATACCTGAAGGATATTGATTGATGGATGGATGGATATATAGATAAGTAGATAGAGAAAAATGATGTGGTCCTCCTACCCAAACACAGACAAACACTTTCCCTTCCTTAAAGTCACATCCAACTTTTCTCTAGATTAAGAGCTTTTCTCCAACTTTCTTATTTTCCAGATATTTTCAAGGAAGTTTCCATCTCGGAATTCCTTTTCACTCTCAAATAGTGTCTGTACAGCATTGTCAAAGGCCTTGCAGACCAAAACCTTCTAATTCTAGAACTCGTACCTGAGGTCTCATCTATCTTTCAAGATAAAACAACTTGTTTGCCTTGTTCATATTTTGAGCTCTGATCGCTCGAATAAGAACATGTAAGCACAGTAAAGAAACTAAATTTTATTTAAGTTATTAATTCATCCAGTTTGAACCAACAAAACATGAGGGGTACCTTATTTTCAATTAGTAACTGTATTCATGAAATTGATATATTTTTCTTAAATCTTAGCTTAGAATATTGACTATAGATGTTCCATTCTAGGAAAGTGGTTTGGACATAGGCATTATTTATGTCTTTATATATATAAAGTAGTCTCCCCTTATTCCTGGGAGATACATTTCAGGACTCCTAATGGATGCCCAAAACTGCAGATAGTATCAAGCTTAAGCCAAAAAACACCAAGTTCACATTTTCACTTAAACGAAGCACTTTGTGTCTTCTTTTTGGGACATCCTGATTGCCAGCATAACTACTCCTGCGCTTTGGAGTCACTATTAAATAAAGCAAGGGATATTTGGACACAAGCATTGTGATAGCACAGCACTCAATCTGATGACTTAGATGGCTACTAAGTGACTAGTGGGTGAGTGGTGTATACAGCAGGGAGAAACTGGACAAAGGGATGCTTCATATCCTGAGCAGGATGGATTGGGACAGCGTGACATTTCATCACCCTTCTCAGAACAGTGAGCAATTTAGAACTTATGAATTGTTTATTTCTAGAATTCTCCATTGAATGTTTTTAGGCCACAGTTGATCATGAGTTACTGAAACCATGGAAAGGAAAACTGTGAATAATACTATACATATACACATACACATATAAAGACACAAATAGTATCTTGTGTCCAAACGACTTTTCTAAAATGAAAATATATACAAAATAGTAGTTTTTGAAAAAAATATTTTCAATATTTAATGAGGTCAAATACTCTATAAAAATGATTATTTTTAACAGTACAACATTCTAATTTTTAAGATCCTGTTTTTGTAATGTGAACAATTGTATCTATTCGAATGAGTAAAGAGAAAATCATCTAGATTTTTTAAAAATATTATAAATTATTATCTGATTCAGATGTGTTTAACTATGTCTTTTCAATTTGGTTAAATCACACCTTCAGAAAATAAATTATCAGCATGATGAGCAAATAAAATAATGAGGACATTTTTCTCAGTAAAGATGGATATCAGTTAAATATAAAATTAACATTATTATTTCTGGTAATAGAATCTTGGGAGCTGGTGATATTTAATAATAAAACACCTATTACAGCAGCTTCTATACTTATGGATATTTTTAATTCAATATTAAGAATAAAACGATCAAAATTTCTTTTAAAAGTTGCATGCTATTTCTGATGTTGTGGCTTGGGGGAACAAAATAAAGAAAAACTATTTTAAATTTTTGTTTTATTTTTATTTTTGGTCTTGTAACATTCATCAAACCATGTCATTTTTATAGTCCATTTTTAAATAGTTTAGGTTTTTCTTTTATGATAGCATGCAACTCATTGGAAGCCAGCCAATTCTAAATGACTATAATTTGCTGAAAATGGACATTTAAGATATAGAAGAACCTAGGAAGGAGGAAGGCAAACTGTGTATCTCTTAATTACATGTGTTTATGTGACAACAAAAACTGAAGCAACATTTCAATTCTTCTGAGATTTAACTGCAAAATTTATATACTAATGTTATAATCAGTGACCCGCTCATTGCAAAGCTCTTTAATTATTATAAATATATGACCTTCTGTAGAATTCATATGTCAGCCACCTTACCTAGTAAGTGCATTAGAAAATGAGCTTTATGATGTGATATAAAATTCTGACTTCCTTGGCAGTCTAAGTAATATAAATGTCTCTTTTTCCATAAGATAGTGTACCAAAATAACATTCCAGGTGAAAAGAATTTTTTAAATTAATTTTGTTTTTTAAATCATCTAAAAAATTATTGCACTTTGAATGGAACCTTTCTCCATCTTTTGATTTTGTCATGATGTATTCAAAAATTAAAGTATTTCAATAAGTGTTAACCAACTCATTTTATAGAGACTTAAGAGGCAAGGCAATTTTCATATTCCAGTTTTATTCAATTTTGACAATTTTAATAATTACATGGGGACAGTCCTAGGACAGAGGTGTTTTTTAATTGTAGGGGGAAATAAACAGTTTTTGAATGTCTATATGTGCCATGTTACAGTGGAGTTAATCATCTGTGGTTGATATACAAATATACATATTTATTGAAATATGTACATTTTAAGATCATATGCCTGACTCCATAGAGAGGGCTATATGTCTGCACACAGTTCACTCTCCCACACCAAAAAGTGGCCACAGTTTAGCCACACTGGGAAAGGAGCCACCTTCTCCCAACCCTGTGTGTTCCCTGATCCTAGAGCCATGGATGCTCTACAAGTACCAATAGTCCAGATTGGGCTCTGTGGCTACAATGGGCCACCCACATCACAGACATCAGAGCTATCTGTATAGCAATCAGTTTGCACCATGGACTTAGAACCAATCTCTTGCTTCACATGCTCATGTTCTGAGGATTGACTCAGAGGCCGCAGAGAGCTAAGCCCTGCCCCAACCCCAGAGCTTCTCTAACTCTCTGCTCACCTGTGCTCCCATTCTTGGCTCCCCTGCTACTTCTCAGGCATCTACACCCCCCTGTCTGCACATACCCATGCTATCATTCCCTGCTTCACAAGCATCTGTGCCTTGCGTTCTGTTACCAGTGTGGTACCGGGTGTGCTTGTGCTCCAGGTTTTAGTGTCACTAGTGCCCTGAATCCCACAGGTGTACACCTTCAACACATGCCTATTCTTCAGGCCTCAGTTCCCTGGCAACTTCACAGGTACCTCATATCACACACTGGTTCCATGGCTATTGCAAGCAGACCTCTAAGTCAGACCTAATGCCAAAAAAGATCGCTTCAGATGTGACTTTTTTAGTGTGAAAATAAAGAGATTAGGAGAACTTTAGCAGCCATCATCACCAAAGGCCCCAACAACCCAACTGCCACTATGGACATCTACAGTGTTGTCCCCTGAGGATCTTGGCAATCTTCATCAATACTGACCTCAGCTGACAGAAATGCACAGATACTAGACAGGTGACACCCTCAGCAGTGCAAATAAACACTGCACATCATCCAGCAAGCATCCTCAGACAACCCACACACAAGAAGGAGTCTTTCCACAGCAAAATTAGCCCATAAAGTCTACAAGAGGTGACTTATCCACAAAATGTGCAGCCCTCAATCTAAGGCAATAAAAAACATGACATACCAAGGAGACATTACAACAACAAAAGAACACAATAATCTCCCAGTAGCTGACCCAAAGCAAATGGATATATACAAATAGCCTTATGAAGAATCCAAAATAATTGCTCCTTAAGATCCCTTAAGAATCTTAGTGACTTAGTAAAAACACAGAATAGCAATTTAATGAAATAAGGAAAACAATAAATGACCAAAACTATAAATTGAAAAGATTAAAATTATTTTTAAAAATTAAACAAATTTTGGGTCTGAAAAATGCAATAAATAAAATTTTAAAAGTAATACTATCAATGGCAGCATTCATTAAGCACAAAAATATATCAGTGAACTCACAGGTTATCTTAAAATATATAGTCAGAGAAGTAAAAAGAAATAAAAGAAATGAAGGATGCTTACAAGATGTATGGAACAGTATCAAAAGAGTAAATATTCAAGTTATAGGAGTCCCTGAAAAAGAAGAGAAAGACGAAGGGGTAGAAAGCATAGAAAACTTTCCAAATGCAGGGAAAGATATAAATATCCAGGTACAGGAAGGTAAGAGTTCTCCAATCAGATTCGATCCAAACAAAACTGCACCAAAACATATGATAGTCAAATTCTCAAAAATCAAAGACAAATAGAGGATCCTAAAAGCATCATGAGAAAAGAAGCATATCACATATAAGGGAGTTCCAAAAGGAATAGCAGCAGATTTCTCAGCAGAAAATGTTAGACCAGGAGAGAGTGAGATAATATATTCCTTCAACGTGCTGCAGGGAAAAAAGAAAAAACCTGCCAAACAAGAATACTGAATCTGGCAAAGTTATCCTTCAGAAATAAAGAAATGATAAGACCCTTATCTGCACTCCATAGCCAAGATATGGAATCAACCTAAGTGGCCATTGAGAGATGACTAGATAAAGAAAATGTGGCATATAAACATGATGGAACACTATTCAACCTTTAAAAAGAAGAAAATCCTGCCATTTATGACAACATGCATGAACTTGGAAGATATTATGTTAATTGAAATAAGACAGGCACAAAAAGACAAATACCACATTATCTAACCTATATGTGGATTTTAAGAATATTAAACGCATAAAAACAGAGAACAAAATGGTGCTTATCAGAAGCTGGGAGTTGGAAGGATTGGGGACATATATTTCAAAGGACACAAAATTTCAGTTGGAAGGAATACATTCAAGAGATCTATGTGTGTTATGGTGATTATATTTAATAACAATATATTATATATTTGAAAATTGCTAAGAAAGTAGATTGTGGTCTCACCACAAAAAATGATAAATATTTGAGGTAATGTATATATTAATTAACTTGATTTATCCATTCCCAAAGCATACATATTAAAATAGTGTGTTATATACTATCTCTACATATAATTTTACTTGTTAATTAAAAATAATTTTATAGAATCATAAGATAAAATTAAAATCACTTAGAAAAACAATATTGCATTGTAAAATATAATGAGATCTAAAATCCATTTTATTTTCCAGCACTTTCTGATTATAGCAAGTTAAACAGGTATACTATATTAACATTTAAAAGTGTTGTTAAAATATTTTTTATATATATTTCAGATATTCAAAGATCAGTAACCCTGAAAAAATAATACATTGTTTTAGCAAATCAGGATGGTTTTAGATCTTTGCTTCCAAGAGTACAAAACAAAAAGACTTATTTTTGTAGTCAGCTTAATTTTAAAAACAAATTTTAACTTAAGATCCACTGAGTGATTTTGTGGGAAACAGAGGCCGTGGGGAAATGAGTTCAAAGCATTGAATGCTACTGTTATCATTGCAATTCTTTAACTCCCATCTTTTGATATACATTAGAATGAAGTTTCTAAACAATAACATCTACCAAAACCAAAAAATGAATATGTTGAGTATTTTGTTCTACTAATAGATAATAGTCATCTACGAGCAATCTAATTATCTCTTTAAGATACGCATTAATAACAAAAATTTACATTTTATATTTAATACTCTTGTCAACATGAATTATATTGTATGCTTTTTGGTTCAATTGTTTACAAATAGTGATATTAATAATAACTCAATATAAAACAAATTTCCTAAAAAGAAAAGCCACATGATAATGAGAAATAAAAATACAAAGTTGTTTCCAAGAATAGAAATAGGCCTTATTAAAAATATATATATACAATTGATAAATACATTTCATCTATTTACATATTTCCTTGCAAGAAAATATGATAGGGAACCTAATTGTATTGTCATAAAATATATATTAACAAAATATTGTTTTAGTAAGTTATAGTGCTATTATTTTATATGCAGTCCAATATTATTGAAGTCCATTTTAATTGCATATCAGTGTATTTTTGAAATAATATAAACTTTTAATGACATTTTAGATATCAATTTGAAAGTTTCAAAAAATTTTTGCTTATATAAATAAAGAAACCTTGAAAATAACTGGTATAATCAGCTAGCTATTTTAATAATGATAAAAACTAAGCCTGTGTTGATTTTTAATAGTGTATGCATTTAAAGTCCTAGTAAATAAAAAATATATATATTGCACTTTGTAGCAACTGGCTAAAAGGCAAAATGTAGGTATGGAATGACATCAATGACACACATTGATGTCTACATGCTCTCTGATTTTTCCAAGTCTTGACGTTTTGTGGAGACTGCCTGAGTTCTTCCCTATGTACTGTGTGTATGTCATTTCTAGTCTAAGGCAGTTAAGAGCTAGGTTGATTTTGCTATTTTACTTTTCTCTTCTTCAGTAACCTTGGATGAAGGAGAACCTACAGCCTTCATTGAACTGTCTCTGTACCAAAATAATATTTGTGGTATTAAACAACTTTAATTTCAAGGTGCTTATTACAAAAGTATGCATTATTTTGACCGATACCAACAACCATAATTTTGAATATTATCATACTGACAGTCCAAACAGGAAATACTAACTTAGTGTTTGGGCAGAGAGCAGCAAAAAAATGTCATTATGTCCTGAAAAGATGAAAATCCATATTATTGATAGTAAAGTGTTTGGTAAATATATCATTCATCATAACTTTATAGGCTTATGTGGAGTGTCAGAAAATGAGAAGAATGAATGATAACTTGGAGTATTTCAGCCAAAGCAAGATGAAGTCACCACTTACTGAAACAGAAAACATTAACAAAAGAGTAGTTTTGGTGTTGGTGAATATCAGAAACTGAGCATGGGTATATTAAGTTAAAGGTGTTATTGAAACACTCAGAGAAATAGATCAAGGAGATACTAGGATATATGAATCTAGATAACAAGGGGTAGATTTAGCTAACAATAAAACTTGAAGCCATCAAGATATAAATAGAATTTCATTCATAAAAGTCAACAGACTTACCAAGAGAGTGATAGCAAGTACAGCTAAAAATGTTTAGGGATTGAGCCCTAGAACCTTCAAATATTTAGTGGTAGACTATGACGAAGAATAAGTAAAGAAGACTAAAGAACAGTTGGTATGGTAGAAGGAGAAAACACACACACACAAACAAAGGGAGAGAGAAATAGCAAGAGAAAGAGAGAGAGAGAATGAGAATGATCAAGGACATTAAGTGATATAAGGGTTTCAAGAGAGAGAATGTTAGAACAACTTTGACAAGTGCTGCTCCTATTTGGTCAAGAAGCATGAGTATCATACATGACCAGTGGATTTGACATGGTAGCACTGAATAGATATTGGTATCCTTGGTGAAGTGGCGAAGTGGTAGGATCAAAAGTCTGATTGCAATGTGTTCAGAACAGGGAGAGAAATAGGAGACAGTGTTGTGAACCAGTATTTTCATGATTTATATTATAAAAGTAGCTAGAGAAAAATGGTCATATTTAAAGTTGAAAATGGAGACAAAAGATTACATGTAATGCAGGACAAATAGCAGTATATTTGTAGACTGGTGAGAATTTTCCTGTAGAGAGAGAAAATTAGAGATGTATAAGAGATGAAAAGATGTTGCCTCAGTTTCCATGATAGCTTGAAGTCTCAAGTGTGAGGATTAACTTTAGCTAGGGTATTGGGAAGTTTACAGTAACAGCAAAGGAGGTAATGGATACAGATGAATACAGGTGAAACTGGAAAATTATACCATGGCCTTCAAACTTCACTATTTTGAGCTCAAAAATATCTTAAATTCTTAAATATGTGACTGGAGTATTTTAAATGTTTTTACACATATTTTCCTCATGAGGAAGGCTATTAAAATAATTCACTAGAGCTCCAAAGAGCAAAACTAGGAGCCAAGATGGAAGCTATATCAAGGGAATTTCAGTTAACCATGAAAAATAATATTATAATAATTAAAATTGATGTAGAATGCTATGGTTTTGGAAATATAATACTTTAAAAATATACTTTAAAATGATATTTGTGCTTGAAGACCTCTAGAATTCCTGCTTATGCAGTAAGCTCTTACCATAGATTTTACACATGGGGAGATCTCACAATTAAAATATATTACTAGTGGCGTTGCCTGAGTGATCCCTGAGTGCTTGACTAAGCTTGTGGGTTTCTGTGAGAACTTTGTAAATAGTCCCATCATTAATGACTCTGTATTGAAACATATGGGTATGTCAGGAAATTGACAATTACATACTTTATCTTGTAATTTTAAAGAGTTTTCAAATCTTTTAAATTTATCCTCTTCTTTTTCTCTGGCCTCTTCAACACCATGATACATTAATGAATTGAAAACGTTGTTGGCTTATGTAGCTCCACAAACAAAATCTTAATCACCTGTGTCATGATGTTGAAGCCCCTGAGACACTATTATAATTACTAGCTTATAATACAATAAATTCCACCACAACAACAACCCAGTAGTCATCTCTAAATATTAAATCAGAGAGATTTTATCAAAAATTTTTACTTGAAATCTTGATCTATATGCCAATGCCACTTTTAATATTTTCTTTGTGAAATGCAAGAATATAAAATAAATTAAGACGATAAGATAGGAATACACAGTAAACTATCATTCTATGTTAAATATTACTATTTCCCAGATACACATGCTTTATATAAAAGTATCAACTGAGTTACAATTTAGTTCACTTTTTGGTACTTAATCTCAAATAATGCCTATTGTTTTCTACTTCTTACAGAAGAAAGGATTTGAGATTGCATATATTTTGCTGTTTATCCACATGGTATCAAAACTAATGAAGCATAGGGAAAAAAAATATGTGATTGAATTCTATAAAGTATAATGTTAAATTGAGAGGAAAAATAGTGCTAACAATTCAGATTCTGTTCCTAGTCTTCCACTCCATTTTAGAACTTTCCCTTGATGAATTTTATGGAAAGAATTTGAAGCAAAAGTTTAGTAATAATATTTCTTCTAGATTTAAATCAGTAAAGCCACATCCAGTTGAGGGCCATATCCAACTCAGATACATATTTTTTGTTCCTAAGTCACAGAGTCCAGAAATATTACCATAAAGATACAATAACATGCATAGGATATTGATTTAATAATGATTTTTGTATGTTTTTCCTAACATTGGGAGGATGGGATACTGTATTTCAAGTGATGATGCTAAAAAAAATTAGTTATTCCAAGCCCTAATAACAGTAGATAAGTAGAAAAACATGGACTCTATATAAAGTGAAGAAAAAAAAAAAAACAGATAAATAATCTAGAGAAAAAATAATTGCCAGAAAGTTGGAGAAAAGGAACGTTAAGATAGAAAAATAACAAAGTAAAAACAGAGAGAGTAGAAAGAAAGGAGTGAATAAATCCAATGGAAACTATAAATCAAGGTCAATAAACCTTGCAAAGAAAAGGCTAAAATGAAAAATGAGTCCCTTGCACACAGAGATTGTGAACAAGCTCCAAAATATCTAACAGCCTAGACAGTGACACTTTGGGTAATCTCTCATGGGGTCAATAACAGCCCTTTTAATGTTGCTTTAGAAAAGAATGATTAAACCGAGAACAAGAGAGAAATACATTAAAAGGAACCTCCAGAAGAATGAACTATGTATCTCCCAATCAAGATAGATTTAGAACAGCAGTCCCCAACGTTTTTGACACCAGGGACCGGTTTCATGGAAAACAATTTTTTCATGGAAAGGGGGCAGGGGGATGTGGAGCTCTTTGGTCTGGTCCCTATCAGCCATGGACTGATAAGTGGTTTGGGGCTGCAGACCTAGAGGATAGTAACCAAATAAATATTTATATTAATTCTTAGTTTAAAATGCCACAGATAAGTTTTATGCATAATAGGCTTAGGGAAATCTGGCTATGTTTTATCCATACTATATACATTAAATAATTTTGAGAATGCCATCTTGTGTACATTTTCAGTGATCAAAAATCTCTGAAAACTGAGTGGATCCTGTCTTTTTGCTCACTGCCTAGGTGCCCAGGCTGGAGTCCATCATTACCTAACAGAAGATTCTTAATGAAAAACCTTAATTACCTAACAGGTTGAGAAAAAGATAGTCAATTACATAATTACCTAGAAGTTAAGGGAAATGGTTGGAGTCTTGCTGCATATAAGAATGATAACCCTACATCTCAGTAGACGCTAAACCAAAGAGGAATCAGGTCAAACACATTTGTGATGCCAATGCAATTCTGTTCTAGAATCTCAATATGAACAATAGTGAGTTTGGAGTAGTTGAAAACCTATTGTCTACCACAATTAAATAACATGCTGATTTTTTCTAAAATATCATAAAGCTCTGGGACTATGTTTTTGAGACTATTTAGGATATGGATTGCATATATCTCAGTTTTAGACAAACTGATCTAAGATAAAACTGAACCTTCAAACAAATTTTATTTATAAAAATTTTAAGATTCAAGTACAAATAAATATAAAGCAATATAAATATTTACCTCACTTTATCATCATAATGAGAAATTATAATAGAGTATCATATTTATGTATGCAATATATTTTATTATATGAATTATATTAATTGGTGAATACAGAATTGCAAAAGAAGTGGGCATATAATATAGTCAAAAATACAGCTATCATAAAAGATAAGTTTGAAAATATAGAAGAGAGATAGGAATTATCCTCCTATATCACAAAATGAAAATACAAACTGTCAAAAACTTTCTCTGAGGAGAATAAATATACAAAAATGTCAATATAATGTATTTGGCAGAATGTGGACCAAAAGAGTGACGGTATTAATGCAACTTCAGATCTGGCCAAAAGTAAACAGACAAAAATGCAAAAAATAAATAAACAAAAACAAGAGGGCAAGCGAAAGTCACAAACACAAGTATGTTTTAAGAATGCTGCTCCCTTTGGCAAAGCTTTCTAAGAGAGGGGAAGACTTTCTCTAGCTATGACAAGAAATACACATGCTCCTCTAATTTTTTTGTTCTATTCAGATCTGTCTGTGTGCCAATAATGGCAACTCAACCATCCCAATATGAATAAAAGTCATACATCACTGAAATTAATAAATTTCACTTTGAGGTTTATATACCAATCTCTGGGATCTTAGTTAATGGAACCTCACACCTAAGAGCAGGCTTCATTCTCAGTCTGTGGGTAGGCAGTATCTCTGTGTTTAGAAGACTATGTTTTGAGGACTGTGTTTTCAGCAAGAACCCGAAAATTGATTAATTCAACAGTGAAAGCCCTTTCACCTGTAGGTATTCGCTTTTGCATCACTCCAATTTTAAAATGACCCCAAATTTACATAGTTACTGGAAGTCACAAAGAACTCCTGAGAAAATAGGGTAAAACTGTTTTGATGACCATTTGCCTATTCAGTCTACTCGTTTGTTTTTTATTTTCTTACTCTGTTGTTCTCCTATTCATTCTATATACCCGTTTTCCTACAAGGAAAAAAATCTCTTTAAATAAATGCATTCAGTGATCTGTATTGGTAAGATTTGCATTTTATATAATATCGTTGAAGAATTTTATAATACAACATAAGATGAAATCTGGTTCCTTTCCTTTAGTGGATTTATAAATTGCTAACACTGCTATTTCTTCCCTGATAGCTATTGCAGAAACTAATACATGCAGAGCTAGCAAACCAATCTGAAAATACCAAGTATCATATGACAGAAAATTTTGAGATATAGTTTTCTTTTATTGAGAGAAATTCTTCTGCCTCATTAAATTATCCTTCAATAAAAAGTAATATTTTGCTTTCATGCAAAGCAAAATGAGATATATTTAATTATACCTTACAAAGCTAGCAACATTGATCAGAATACATTCTAAAACAATGAGGAAAGTATGTAGGTGGAATATGTAAAAAAAATTCACCTTTCATTTTTCTGTTTTCTCTAAAGTTTACCAAAGAACCTTAAGGCATGTAAAATGTAAATCATTAAATCTCAATAGATCACATAGGACAATAACACAGTCTCTTCTTCAGGGAATTAATAAATTATATGAATTTATTTTCTTTCTCTCACATTGCAAGTCCTCTGAGAAGGTTTCAATTCCATATGAATCTCAGAATTTCAAAGTTTTAGATTTGAAGATAGAAATGCACACATATAAAATAAAATCACTCCCTAAATCCTATAGGGGTAGCTTTGGAAACCAAATCTCACTCAAATAAACAAAGACAATATTCATTTAATGGATAAATGAAAGTTTCATCAGAAGATGTGTTTTGGAGTACAAAGACAATTATTCTCTCAAGGAAAGACTCTGTATAATAATCTTAAGACTGACTACTAAGAATTATATCTATCACCTTATCCTCAGGGTAACCATTTTAACATGAATGCCCAAGATCCCTTGAGGGCATTTTATCAGTTCTGGAAATTTTGACTTGAGTACTATCCTATACTTTTTTTCTCCTGGATTTTAATGGAGGATGGTCTTTTAGTCTTTGTCTTTCCATAGAGAAGTATGTGTGTGTGAAGAGGAGGAATGGAATGAGTGGCAAAGGGAACTTATGTTGACCTTGCATTTTCATAGCAGGCACTATGCCTGGGTGACTTTTAAGGGATAGATGAAAATTTTAAAAATACATTTAAGTGGAAAGTGAAAACTTGCATACAGTTCACTGGGGAAGCCACAGCCTCTATATGGCTTCCCTTACAACTCTATGATTTAGCATTGCTACCTCTCTACAGATCAAGCACTGTGTGCAACTAGTTCCGATGGTAAGCAAATTTAAAGGGTTCATTATTAATGTGAGTAATATGACTTTTCTACAGCTATGAAGAAATTTGTTCCTAAAACTGTTATATTTTCTTCAAGCTGATTGGATGGGTATGTATGTTATAATTCAAAAGTTGATAATTCTCTAATTTTTTACTGCACTACTAGTTTAGGTCTCACGGAATGCTTTCTCTTTTGCTATGTCTCCAGTTATCCAAACATTAGTGGAGACGAACCATTTTTGTACACAAAACATGTAATGGGTTTCTTTGAGATCATCAAACCCAGCTTTAGCGAAATCTAATTTGCGTTCACGATAAAAAGCAGTCAGAAAATAAAAAGAAGGGAAGCAGGAAGCAGCTTACCAAATGAAAGTCTTCCCTTGTTAAGTTTTAAATACATTTAAACGTATATTTTAATGTATATTGCTTTATGAACTGTGGCAGGTAGGGGAAAATAGTGGATTTGGATTTGGAGACACCAGCCCTGTATTTGAATCATGACGTTGCATATTTTCTTTGTATGTTTCTAGCCCTGTTGTGTCAAAGAATGAATGATCTCTCTATTTAACATTACAGAGCTGTTCTGCAGAGCAAAGGAAATAGTTTATGTTAAAATAAAAGTTTTATAAACTAGAAAATGATTGGATTTTCATATTATCTTTTCATTATTTAATAGTTTAATCACAGATAATTTTTTTGTTATATTTAATTTTGCTATATTTTTTATTAGCTTTTCTATGTGGAAGACAGAGTTTAGGCAATATTATGAAATATTAGTGAAAAAGACTGCAATTCTGAAGTGTTAAAATGATTCTAAAATAGTAATGGGATTGAAAGAAAGTCAAAATGATGTTAGTCTCAGAGTTTATAAAAAAGAGATACTCATTCTAGTAACCCAGTTGACAGGGCTTTGTTGGCAATAGGAATTTCAAGGAACTTGTAAAGACAAAAAGATAGCTTTTCAGCAAGAAGTCTTAACAATCTCAAAAAGATCTGAGGTCTGGATTATATTCTCAATCCTTCGGCAAGGTATATTTGCTTAGTCACTGCTATATTACAACTACATCAAGTGCAGACTATGAGTTTGGTGATTTCCTTACATGAGGGCTACTGTCATAGCAGTCACCAAAATTGGCCTGCTTTCAATTGGCATAGTCCAGTAAGCTATCAGGAAAGCAGTAGAAGATTGATATTGGCCTTGCTTGACAGCTAAAATTAAAAACTTATAACCTGTACAACCGTTCATCCTGAGTAGCTATCTTGGCCTTCAAGATAAAGTTGGTTATAGTTGATGTATAATATTATTAAGTAGCTGTCTGATTCTTGAAAGAAAAGCTCTAGAAATGCTAGCAATTATTCAGTATTAGGCTTTCCCAAGTCTAAGGGCATTTGTTTGATAATGCAGTTAATGATATGTATTTTTATAAACATGCTTTATGTTTTTACTCATATTTAAGACTATTTCAAAGGTGGGCTGTGTTGAAAAACCTGACCACAGTTTCTTTCATTCTGAATACACATTAAAATTTTACTTTATTTTATATTGTGGTGCATATTTGACTATTATAGACCTGGAATTTGCCCAATGCCTTTATTCTGCAAGAGTCTTGTTCCTTTCTGATTGCTGCCTGCCCCAGATGGATTTTCTTCTCCCTCTATCATTTCCCAGTAGGCTGCAGCTTTGCCACCGATGGCACAAAGCTGAAGCTGTGCTTTACTACATCCTTAAAGTTTGGCTCTCTGCCTTCCCTGTCCTTGATCAGTCTTGTTTTACTGAACTGAATAGTAACTGCTGATATTGAACATGCATAATTTCTATGTAACATTGTTATTGTAATAAAATAATGTACCCAGTCAACATGTTATATGTACAATGTAGTTTTTAAAGTTCTTATTGAAATTTCAAAGATTTCCCTTCAAAGGCATTGTAAAGTGGGAATTGAAGGTCAAAATAGTTTTTATTCTGAGCATCAATCTTTTAAAACCCTGTTATCAGCAAGGTCTTTTCTAAAGAATGTATTATATATAAATGTTTCAATCATGGTTCATTTTTTAAAATAAAGATGGAAGGTCACAAATGTTTTATCTGATTGCCCTTGGAAATATGGAACTATATATGAGATTAGGAAATTGTTTCTCTCTGCATTGCAGTTTGATTCACTTGTAGTCTCTAAAGGCCTGTTCCCACAAGATATAAACGACCATTGCTTCAAGGCCATTCTAACAATATTTAGTCTTTCATAATGAAAACAAAAGAAATATACACAAAGACAGAAACATATTTCAAAATAATGATACAATCATATTCAACTACTATATTGAATAGCAAGCTGTATTTATTGTTGACAAAGCTCATATTCCCTAGTATCAAAAAGGAAAGCTTGTTCACACTTTACTAAGTTGTTTTACACAGTACCCTTACAATATAGGAACTGAAACATTTTCAGTTTTTCCTCTGAAGTTTTTAGACAGAAATACTGATAGGTATAAATGTTATTAAAATTCCCTCCTATTATTATTTTGAGTCTAAAAATTTAACTTATGACCAGTTATAAAATTAAGAATGAAACAAAGTAGTGAATAATTACAAAAAAAAACCAGCTTTCAAGATTTTTAAAATATTTTTGACATAGTCATTGGGTAATTAATAGTAGCTTTTTTTCTACATGACATGGAATAGGTATAAATAAAATTATTCACAAGGCAAATTGCATTTTCAAGCGAGAGTTTTCATTACTGTATGCACATCAGAATTCTTTTTCATATGCCAAGTTTTAAAGCAATGTGTACACAAAGTGTCTTAATCAAACTAATCCTTTGATTTGAGCAATAAAGAGCATATTACTTGATATGTGTTTAAAGACATGACAAAAATACACATAGGACAAAAGGCTACATCTTCGAAAATTCTTTATCACTTGACTTTTCTACTAGGGTCCCTTAAATTGTATCTCTTTAATTCAAAGTAAAACAATAAATATGACTTAAATAAAACTTTGTTTACTGGTCTCTGACAGTTTGGAATCAACTATTTCAAAATTATTTGATCTATTCAACTGATATATCCTCAAGGAAAGGCTTTTTCAGATTAATGGAAACAGATTCTGAGATATTAAAATGACATACTATGCATGGAGATAACGAATACTTCATAACAAAGTACTAAAATTAAATTATAAAGTATGTCATGGAAATTTTCTCATCACTCATTCATTTATTTAATCATCCAGATTTGCTTGATATCTTTCATGTGCTAATCACAGTGTTTTTGTGGATGAAACAAAGACAGATAAACAAGGCTTCCAGTCTTAAAAGTTTATAATCTAGTAAGAGACAGACATAGAAATCAGCTAAAGCAATGGAATTTTGGTAAGTATCTATATGTTAGCATGGGGAAAAAGAAAAGTGAAAGCAGCTTAGTATTATACAAGGAGCTTCAAAAATAGAATGGCATTCAAGTTGGATCATGAAACATATGCAAATATTTTTCATACTGTGATGGGGTTATTTCAATTTTCTGAATCTGCTGTCATATTTCAAAGGAATTGTAATAGGTAATTTCTATAATTAAAAAAAAAACTAAAAAAGGTAATTATGAGCTAAAGTGGGAAAGGAAAAAACATCATAATTGCACACTGGTTTAATCTCCTATCTTGAATCCAAAGCAGAAACTGCCACAACAACAGAATTCTCACCGAGAGTGTTATGGTTAAAAGAAGTATATATGATGGCCCTTCCTAGACTATGATTTGATTGTTTATAAGCCTCTTCTTTGGGTATCACATTTCAAAAATGTCAGAGAAAATGAAGTTATATCTTAAAGTATTTTCTAAATAAGCGATTGATGATTAACTCAGCCTTCTAAGGCTGTAACACACTTCACATTTACCAATCAGAAATAGAAATGTTTGACATAGTCCATTTCCCCCATGGTTTCTACCTGAGAATTGGGTTTATTTTCTCCTACTACTCAGTTAGGTTTAAGGTAAGGTTTTATATATTTGTATACAGATATATATATTTTTTGAGACAGCATCTCCCTCTGTCACTCAGCCTGGAGTGCAGTGGCATCATCATAGCTCACTATAACCTCAAACTCCTGGGCTCAAGCAATCCTCCCACCTCAGGCACCTGAGTAGCTGGGACTATAGGCATTTGCCACCATGCCTGGCTAATTTTTCTATTTTTTGTAGAGACTGTCTTGGTATGTTATTCAGGCTGGTCTTGAACTTCTGGGCTCCTGCCTCAGCCTCCCAAAGTGCTGGGATTACAGGTGTTTGCCACTGCACCCAGCCCAAGGTTATGTTTTTTGCTAATCAATATTTACAAAAATTGACTTCTGTTTACTTAAAATTGAAACACTTTTTTCAGCAGGTGCACTCACAAGCCACCACATTTTAAAGACCGTCAATATATTCTCATCTCTTTTTCTGATGGGACTAATCATATCAATATTCAGTAGGGATATTCCCAAAACTCTATCTTGTTTTCCCTATCCTATCCCACCTCTCCATACAACCATCTCTCAAAAAAATTTATTACAGAGAAAATTTCTGAAACAGTATAATATATTCCTTACAGTAATGCTAAATAGTATGGGAATTGTCCTGTAATATAATGAGTGAGAATAAATCGAGCCTTCTAAGAAAGAGTGGCACAACAAATTGCTTGTGACAAGAATCTTAGTTTATTTTGTGATGCTATAACAATACTTGTAATTTGTAACAAACATAAATATATTGGCATACAGTTCTGGAGGCTGAGGAAGTCCAAGTTCAAGGTGCTGACATCTCTACAGAGAACACTCTTACTGCACCAGCACATGGCAGAAGGTAGAAGGACAAAGAGAAAGAGCCCACTCCCTCTTATTAAAGAATTAAATCCATTCATGAGTATAGAGCCCTTTTGGCCCAATCACCTCTTAAAGGCCCCACATTCCAATACTGTTACAATTAAATTTCAACATCGTAGAACTGGAAATAAGCTATATATATATATATATTTTTAATTTCAGTGTGAATTTTAGAGATGACAAACACTCTAACCATAGCAGTATCACAGGAAAAAAGCTTTGGCTTATGTATAATGGGCAATTTTTATTTTTAAGTTCATTATAATGTTTTCTATTATATATAATATGCATGAATTAAAAATAAAATAAATATGTAGATAAACAAAAATTATGTGAATAAACAAATCTAATTTATTTGTATTTATATCACATTTATAAAAGAAATAATCAATTTGGCTCAGAGCAAGCAAAAAGATGATTTTAAGAGGGTCAGCATTGTAAATTAAAAAGCAAGCAAGTAATCACTGTTTTATTAAAATATGTAAAACAATGAGACCAAGTGACATCACTTTAGGAGCCTCAAAAATAGAGTGACTGAATAAAATGATTTCAGTGTATCAAGAATGTCAGTGGAAAAAACAACCAGCAGATGTAGATGCTAAATGGTATTCATAAAAAAAGAAAACAGAAAATCTTGTTGCCATTTAGATTAGACTTGTTTGTAAATGTAAATTAAAATACTCACTGTGGACTTCTAGATATATATCACAGGCAAGTTGAAGAGAACAAAAGTCCTGTAGTAGTAAGTAAGAGCAAGAGCCATAAACTTCCAAAATTATTATTAATCAATCTAATTTTTATTCACCACCTGGTGAGGCCTGGAGAAACTAGATTAGATATATGTTTATCTAATCTCACAATAATATTAAAAAAATATAAGATATAGGAAAATGGCATTAAGTATCAATCCAATTTGTCATTTTTCTAACTGTAACAATATTGATTCCTAAGATTTCTTCAGAAGAAAAATAAAATATTTATATCATAAAATGTTAATACTGAAAACATTTTAATATGCTAATCTCTGTTGGGTTAAGAGAAACATTGAACTTCTCAAACACTTTTTCTCTGCTTCTGTGTTCCTCCCATCATTAGAGATGCAGTTATTTAATTTTCACTTAGCTCAGAAATTGATCTACCATGATGTAATCAGAGGGAGTTTAGGAACACCTGATGACTGTCCCAGATAACAAAACATTTTGCAATCTAAAATTGATTCTGGTCCAAACCAGTATTATAATCTGCCCCCAGTCCCTAATCTTCTTCTCATGCAGTCTTTTCCATTTCAGTTGATTAAATAAAAATAAAACAGAAAATAAACTTCTTCATTTCTATTTTTTTAATTATTTAATTCCAACATATCAGAGTCTTCCTTAACTCCTTTCATACCATCAACTCTGAAGCAAATTCTGTTGGCTGTACATTAAAATAACCTTAAATCTTTCCTCATGTGCTGTGACATAAGTCACTATCTTTCTCATAGTAGATTAGTCTATTAGCTTCATAACTGCTCTCTTTAATTCCAGTCTTTCTTCCTTAAAATCTGTTTCTAACACAGAATCTACTTGGATCTAGGTAAACTTGGAGAGTGTGTCATTCTTCTTATCAAATTCTTCAAAGATCTTCTCATCTCTTTGCAATTCAGAAGCAAACTCACACAACTGCTTACCAATCCCACAGTCTGACTCCATATTGTGTCTCTCTCTTTGCTCTTCCACTGCTAACTTGAATAGATATCTATTTCCCTTTCCCTTTGCACTTGCTGTTCTCTCTGCCACATATTTCCTTTTTTAGTTGACCCACCAAGCTCACTCCCTCAATTCTTTCTGTTCTTCACTTAAATATAACACTTCCACTGAGACCATTCCTGTATACTCTATTAAAAATTATATCTCACCTAAACAACAGTATCTCCTACCATTTTCCCACTTATATTTCTCTATAAAAGTTCTCATTGTATAACCTGCTCTATATTTTATTTACTCATTGAATTATCTGTATACCTCCCATAGATCTTAAGCTGTAGGAGGGTAGTGATTTGTGCACATTCCTGACCAATAGTTCAAAGAAGAGATCAAAATGGAAATCCACAACATAACAAAATTTAGGGAATGCAGCAAAAGCAGTGCTAAAATGAAAGTTCAGAGTGATAAATGCCTACATTACAAATAAAGAAAGATTTCAAATAAACAACCTACTTTATAAGTTAAAGAAATATGCATGCTACCCAAAGCAATCTATGGATTCAATGCTATCCCGATCCAAATTCTAATGACATTTTTCACAGAAATAGAAAAACAATCCTAAAATTCATGTGAATCCACAAAACACCAATAACCAAAGCACTTTTGAGAAAAGAATAAGTCTGTAACAGAGTTCATAATTTCAAAACATTTACAAAACCATAGTAATCAAGATAGTATGCTACTAGCATAAAACCAGAAACAAAGATCAATGGAGCATAATAGGGAGCTTTGAAGTAAATCCACACATTTATGGGCAACTGATATTCAACAAGGGTCAAGAACACACAATCACAATGGGTAAAGGATAGTCTCTCAAACAAATGGTGTTAAAAAAACTGGATATCCACATACAGAAGAATAAAATTAGACTCTTATCCCACAGAATACACAAAAATCAATTCAAAATAGACTAAAGACTTAAATATAAGGCCTAAAACTGTAAAACTACTAGAAAAACATAGGAGGAAAGATTGATTGCATGAGTTTGGGCAATGGTTTTTTGGATATTGACCCCAAAAGCACAGACAACAGAAGCAGAAATAGACAATTGGCATAGCATTAAGCTAACAAGCTTATGCACAGCAAAGGAAACAATCAACAGAGTGAAGAGAAACCTCAGGAATGGAAGAAAATATTTGCATATCATACATAAGATAATTGATTTTTATCAAAAATATATCAGGAATTCAAACACTTAATAAAAAAGTAAAATTAATAAAAAACAAACAAGTTAAAAATAGGCCAAAGACCTGAATAGGCATTTCTCCAAAGAGGACATACACATGGGCAACAGATACATGAATAGATGCTCAACATCACGAATCATCAGGGAAATGCAAATCAAAACTACAACAAGCTATCACCTTGTAGCTGCTACTATCAAAAATACAAGAGGTACCTATTGACAAGGATGTGGAGAAAAGGGAAGCCTTATACATTTTTGGAGGAAAGTCGATACCACCATTATGGGAAACAGTACGGAGGTATCTTTAAAAAATATACTATATGAACAACTAATCTCACTTCTGAAAATATATCCAAAGGGAATGAAATCATTATCTCTAAGGGGATGGGTATATACACACCTTATGGGTGTGGTGAGCACTGTATGGGGGATGGACACACTTGAAACGTAGAGGAAATATATGTAACCTAAACATTTGTACACCCATAATAAGCTGAACTTAAAAAAAAGAAAAAAAAAACATTATCTCTATATTTGTCCTTCCATATGTATTGCCGCATTATTCACAATAACAAAAATATGGAAAAATTTAAGTGTACATCAGGGGATGACTGGATAAAGAAAATGTAGTATATGTATATGAAAGACAGTATTCAGCCTTAAAAAAAAAAATAAAGAAATCTGGCCATTTTCCACAACATGAACGAGACTAGAGGAACTTATACTAAGTGAAATAAACGAGACAAACTAAGACAAATGCTGCATTATCTCATTTATATGTGTAATCTAAAAATTGGAATTCATAGAATTAGAGAGTAGAATGGTTGTTTCCAGATGTAGGGGGATATGGGAAGATATTGGTTAAAGGGTACCAGGTTTCAGTTATAAAGTATGAACACATTCTGGAGATGTGCAACAAGGTGACTAGAAGGAAAGGACATAATGGGACATTGCCAAATAAGGAAAGAGGAAAGTCTTGGGTGAAATTATTAGCTACATCACAAATTTAGAAATACTTACAAAATTATTGATCAGAGAAGTGAATAAAAGCGGTTATGAGGTAGCCAATGTGGAAAGTTTAAGGAGTTGTGAGTGAGAAATGCTAATGCTATAAGGGTGGAAGTAAAATGATATGGGCAAAAGTAGTTCAGAAGAACAATTGTAAGAAAACTTGAGTGATTATTTTACTTCAGAGAAAGTGAGGGAATAGATTCTGTATGTATATTCAAGTGGTTCATGTCATTGTCTGTTGGTTTGTGTAATTTTATTTCATAATTGTTTTTACAACTCCTTATGATTATAACTACCTAATGCCAAAGTCAAAATTTGGAGTTGCCAGATTTTTAAGAACTGACATAAAATTAGTAAGTAAAACTATATTTTAAAAACAAAACTATAGAAGGTTAAGAGAACCATCAATCCTTCTAAAAGAATAGATACAAAGTAGAACCAGATTAATGTTTATTTAATATAATCATAATAATCCTAAAACTATTTTTCAGATTCTGTGTTGTTAATTATTGATGTATCTACCTATTTATCTGGGATTCCCACTTTGCGGGAATTGACTATTCTTGATATAGATCCACTTCCAACAAGAGTTTATAGATTGATCTAGTGCCTTAGCTGCTTTAAGACTACCTGAAGAAGTGTTGTAGTAAAAAAATTATTTTTTTATTTTAATTGTTAGGTAAGTTATATTTAAAAGATTTGCTTCATTAATAAAAAGTGCTTAATATTACTTCCCTCTAGGATTTGGAGAGCTCACACACACAAGGTTCTAAGGACTTAAAAATTCATTGCTAAATTTGGAAACAACCTAAAAACTCTTCCAAATTCATCTTCTATCTATTTGGGGTAGAATAATACAATATTGCAATTGACTTAGAAATTTTATTGCCAAATACTCGCAATCTGCCTCACTCCCTTATGCGTCATTAAAATGATATAACTTTTCATTAAATTTCCTATAAAAGTATATACTATTATAATTTCTGAGCCAAAGTTTAATATGGTTAGTTTCTATCACAATTACAATAGAATATTTAAAGTTGGAATAAGTGTCAAAAAGCTAAATCCACTATTTTATTCCTTAGTGTTAAATAGAATTTGGTTGTCAGTGATTAAAAAGGCGGCTGTTATTGTCATTAATATATAATTTTTCTTTCGTTTGTAGGATTCAAAAGCAGTAATAGAGTGTGGTACAAATATTATTAGTGAAATCTGACTAAGTGTGAGAACAATTATCAAGCTGAAAGTAGAAATGTGATTGGCAATTATCTGACTCTGGACTTGAAAAAATTGTCAACGCTTGCTAGTTTTGCTTATTTGTGTGTGCTTAGGTAATTTAAATGTATTTAAAATTTCTAAATTTATTGAAATTTTAAATTTACTTTCTTCTTAGCACCTGGCATAAACATCAAGCTAATTTATGTAATTTAATGCTAACAGATTACATGTACAGTAGTTGAATTGTATTTGGTGGGAAAATCAGATATTTAAGCTTACAGAGTTTACTAATATATTTTTACATAAAGATAACATTTATAGCTTCATACCACTGCATTGATTTGAACATGTATTGACTTACAACACAATCATATGTAATTGTGTGTGTTTCAGTGATTTATAAAGGAGATATAAAACTGGGCAGATTTGGTGAGGAGAAGGTTAAGTAAGTACATTTCTTGTTACATTCTGAAACCAAGAGAAATGAAGCAAAGGTAACAGCTGCCAGTTTGGTTGAAGCTATACTTTACAGACTGGAGTGGTCACATTTTAATTAATGGCTATGTCCTGCATTTACTAGGAGGACTAGGAATTTACATATAATGCATCCATCATGCTTTCAGAGAAAATGAAAATCACAAGATAGTATAGAGAACACAGTATCTTCCAAGGAGCCAAGCAAATTTTTCTACAAAGGGTGAAGAATAGGTTGTGCACCAAGAGCTCAAACTTCTGCAACAGTCGGGACATGCTGCAAATGACACTGTTTCAATTACCGTGAATGTCTGCTTAGTGCAATTTGTCTTTATGTCATTTAATTGTCTGAAGTATAAACCCTTGGCTTTTAACTAAAACAATTACATAAGTGTACTAGTGAAAGAACAAGCTGATTGAATGATTTGGAGAAGGGAACCAAGCATCAAAAAATAGTTCATTGACATTTTTAATTAATGATAGGAGCTATTGGAACAGTTTGTTTCATGAATAAGATTTTGAAAAAAACTAAATTACAATTTACAACTTTTTAAATGTGACCAAACTCTAAAGCAGATTTTTATTAGCCTCTCTTGGAGCTCTAGTTTATATTACAAATAGAAAAACTTCTAATTAGTCATTTTTAGTTCTAATAGCAACAATTATTTTTTAATAAGAGGCATGTTTATTGTCTGGGGAAAGGAAAGAAACTTAACCAAAATTCAGTCAAAGCATTTTCTTCAGTTGATCGGTGGAGACAAAACAGTTTAGCTAATTAGTCATGAATCAAAAATGGAAATTTGGAGCGTCTGTGTCTAAACTTGTCATAGGTAAAAGAATCAAGACTGTGCCATCAGAGATTTTGCCACAAATAATTGAAAAACTGGAATTGCCATCTATTGTGATAGGGAATATCAGGCCTGTTTCTGCATGAAATGTCATTACATAAACTCTGAGTAAGTTGAGGACATTAAGTTTAAGATTCCACCT
This sequence comes from Mirza zaza, assembly GCA_008750895.1. Lineage (NCBI taxonomy): Eukaryota > Metazoa > Chordata > Mammalia > Primates > Cheirogaleidae > Mirza > Mirza zaza. Next base: position 96,383 of record VSMD01123212.1, on the reverse strand, counting down.
ACATTGTCCAGTGGACATGTCCAGTAAGTAATCGTACATATGAGACTATGATTAAAAGTGAATACTAAAATATTAATTTATATATTTGGGTGTTTTCATCATATAGATTATGTTTAGAGCCATGAAATTGCATTAGATCATCAAGAGAATAACATAGAAAAAGAAGGAGACGTTCAAGGTTCTTTTTTGTTCTGAGAATTTTTAGAGATGAGAATACCAAAAAAGGAAAATGAGAAGAAATGAGTTAGTAGGGAAAAACAAAACCAAGCCATATATTATGGTGCCCTGGACGCTAAGTAAAGAAAACATTTCATGAAAGAGGAAGAGATCCACCTTCTCAAATGTTCCTCATAGCTCAAACAGGATGTGGAATGAGAACTGGCAATTGGATTTTGAAACATACAGGTCGTTAGTGACCTTAATAAAAGTAGGGGCAAATGTATTATTGGAGTAGGTTTAGGAAACTATAGAAGAAGGGAAATTGGAATTGCATATATAGATGATTCTTTTCAGGAGCTTTACTGTCCAATGAAAGACAAATAAGACAATAGCTGAAGGGGAAAGTAAAGTCAAAAAAGGTTTCTTTCTTTTATTTTTAAATGTGGGAGAAGTGATTGCACTTTTCTGTGCTGATGGGAAAGTTGTGATAACAAAGGGGAAACAACTAATAATGTAAATAACTGGATCCCAGTGCATGGTAGGGAATTTTATGTTAAACAACTACATATAGTGAGTTCTAACCATTTAGATGAAAAACAGTGATTTTTATAAAGTGAATTAGGTAAGTATCTTTCATTTACCTTGCAGTTTAAACTGTGTATTGTAGTTTTCTTCCATACATGCATTCCACCATTATCCATTGCGCCAGTTAAGTTGTTGGGTTGATAAACAAGTAAAATCCCATCCCCCACACTATAGCGATTGCACCAGGTAGATGAAGGATGAAATAACTTGTGCATGGTTCTATGGACTGATTGTGTACTGCCAATATTCATATGTGGAAATTTCAAACCCCAGTGTGATGGAATTAAGAGGTGGGGCTTTTGGGAAGTGATTAGATCATGAGGTTGGAGTCTTCATGAATGAGATTAGTACCCTAAAAAAAGACAGGAGTGACCTTGCTTTCTTTCTCTGCTCTCTACCATGTGAGGGTAAAATAGGAAGACAGCCTCTTCTGAACCAGGGACTGGATCTGCTGGTGCCTTCATCTTGGATTTCTCAGACTTCAAAACTGTGAGAAATAATTTGTTGTTTAAGCCACACACTCTGTGGTAATTTGTTACAGCAGCCCAAACTGACTGAGACGCATGGTATTCCCCTGGCTAAGGGATTAAGTCTAATCACGGTCCATTCTAGGCAAAACTTGCTCTCCGAAAAATTGTCTGTTAGTTCGAGACACGTAATTGCTGAAGCCATTTGCTAAAGTGGTAGAAGCCAATTTGGAGAGGTAGCTGATACAGGGAGATCATAAGCTTAGAGAATTTTAAACAAACCATGCTAGAGCCTTCAGCAAACTGTACCTAGAAATTTTAATTATGTGAGTCAACACATTTTCTTTATTGTTTAAATAAGTTTGAATTGAGTTTTCTACTTCTTAGAATTAAAATCATGTTATATTGGTGATGGAAAGAAAAGCAAACCACAATTTATATAGTGGGCACTTACTAATTATGCAGTGATGGTAATGTTTTCTTAGTATGAACTGCTAATGATGCCCTAGATAACAAAATTTATGAGAACTTCAGAAAAGACTTTTTTTTTCCATACAGTGGATAAAGGGGCTGAGAAAAAGAAAGCTGTTCTCTGGCTGGGAATATAAACACATAAACAAAAAGGAGAAAAAAATTGTCTCTAGTTAAGAAAGCATCAATTGGCTTGGAAAGCAAGAGACATAGATCATAAACCTTACTTTCCCATTCTAGTCTATAAGATTTCCTTTAGTATTAATATATCTTTAAAATTAAAAGTCAAACTAGATCATTTTTGTTTCCATTAAAATTTAACAGCCTTTGAAGTTGACAAGGGTGTGGTTATGTATTACTATTTGTTTTAATTATAAGACACGGATTTAATAAAATTCTTCTCTCTGTTAGCATAAACCAATGACTTTAATATGATCTAAGAGATAAAGAAAATAGGTTACAAATGTACAAATGCCTTTCAGCACTCAAGCACTTGTTAATTCAATGAATATTATTGAACTTGTACTATGTACTCAAGTCTACATAGTAAATGGAATTAAAATCCAAAAGAAAAAACTCCTGTCTTGAAGAAGTTTGGGATGTTAGACATATAAACATGTCTAACATGCAATATTCCAAATGCTATGTGTATTGGAGGTATTTGAAAGAAATAAGTTGTTCATAAGGGAAAGAACGGTTACTTTTGCCTGAAAAAGATTGGGTTAACTCACTAAGTGATGAGTATGTTTAAGATGAGACTTAAAAATATAAGTTAAAACTTATCATGGATAAAACCAGGAGAAAGACAGTATACTTTCTCATTAAACTGTACACTCCTCCAAAGCGAGATGGTGGTTTTGTCACAATTTTATCTCTGAGGTCTAGCACTGCAGTGTAATCATCTCTTAATTTTTGCTTGAAATTAAGTATGGGAAGGGTGATTGAAATTGAAGAGTGGTGAGAAACAGAGAAAATGCATAGGAAACCAAAAAAACATTGTGGAAGAATTATCAGCTGTTGTGTGTGTTGCTACATGGTAAATAGGGAGTTGAGTGTATCAGATAAAATATTTTTTTATTAATGAAAATTTATGGCAATGCTTATTTACAACTTTGTAAGAATTTGAAGATAATTTTGAATGGGTAAGTCACTGGTTTCAAATGTTTTGAGATGGAAGCAGAATTTTTTTTTTAGCCAAGGATTGGATCGAATCCATCTATTTCAGGATTACATGTAATATAATATAATTTCCCATGTGATATGAAAATCCAGTTGACTTGCATTAAGTCAAACATTAAGGAAAATAGACAAATTATTTTGGAAAATATAGTTATTTGTCATGAAAATATCATTTATGTTACCATTATAGAACATACAATGTGTTTAATTTTATTTTAAATGAAATAAATACATATTGTTTAATATTCTCAGTTTTAATTTCTAATATAGTAACTGTCAATATATATAAACAATATAAAGAAAGATTTTTTGGTTTCTTTTTTTTTTTCCTTATGTTTTGTAGACAGGAGTCTTGCTATGTTGCCCAGGTTGGACTCAGACTCTTGCCCTCAAGCTCGCCTCCTGCCTCAACCTCTCAAAGAGGCTGAGATTACAGGCGTGAGCTACTGTGCCCAACCCCAAGGGTTCTTAATAACTTTAACACTGTATAGGGATCCTAAACCCAAAAGTTTGAGAAAAACTGAATTAAATAACCCCTAAGGCACCGGCAAGTTTCTGAACAACTTAGATGTTTTCCATCTAAGAAAAATCAATTTATATCATTAGACCAATCTTCTCATAATACAGTTGGCTCTAAGTTCAAAATTCAGATGTTGTCACTTCGATAAGCAATGGCATTGGTGGAAAGTGGCAATCATCTTTTAAATAAGAAAATAATTTTGAGTGTAAATGTAAAATCAATGACCTCCTTTAATCATAGTAAAAATATTTATTATACTGATGTAACTGGAAATTATTTTTAAAAATCTTTTCTTTCTCTAGTAGAGTAAGATTATAAAGGTAAGATAATAATTACATCAGCAAAATCAGTATGAAAGCAATGTATAATGACCTTTAATGGATTTTAGGTGTATATTTTTAATAAGGTTTGCATTTTATCTTGTAAAAATGTAAAGACTAAGTAGAACTTTACTAATCTACTGAACTGTAAATGCACTGCTTCTTCATATACAAAAAAACCACCTCAGGTATCTCTAATTCATTTGTTGGAGATTCTTTTCCTTTAATAATTAGTTTTAATGATATGCTATGATAGGACATTACCATCAATTGGTGTTTTAAAAGTAGGAGTAGAAAACGTCATTATACCTAGGTAGGATAGTATTGCTTCATTGATGGACTATAACAGAAAAGCCCCAAAGACAGATAAAAAGCCCAAGTTTTATTTCATTTTATTAAGTTAAGAGCCGCTGAATTTAAAATGGGAAAAGGGCCAGCAACAGATTACTCATTACAGCTCAAATAAATTAAACTGTTAATTTTATATTTCTCTAATCACAGATTCATTCAAGATTGTTCTCATTTGCTGTATTCCAGGACCAACATACATAATTTCATTATGCATCATAAATATAGGAATTTGGGGGGGAGCAGATTTAGTTTTATCGAAGGTGGACCTTTAAAATAATTATACCCACCCCTCTCAAGCACTGAATCCATAAAGAAAAAATTGCAGAAGGTAAAACTCATACCAGTTGGCTTTCCATTCTAATCAAAAGCATCATTCCCACGATAACAATGAGAAAATCTAATAAAAAAACATCAGTGATCTGAGGATGCAAAGAAACTTAACTGAAGTACATTTTAGGCAATAAGTTCATAGTTGCTCACAATTTTAAGCATGGCACAAGGATAAGCCAACACTATATAAATTAGAATAAGGACTAACTAGTGCAACTTTCAACAAACTTTTAAAGGCCAAGTCCTTGAAATTAGCCTGACTGATTACAATTTTAAGGAATAACAATCACAGTAATTCACTTGCCAGTTTTGTCCTGAGGGGTCTTCACTAAGTGCAAAAGATGAGTATGTCATAAGCAGAGGCCAATAAGCACATAGGGTTTATATGTTACACATATATTCTTATATATAAGTTTGCTAAGTACATAAAATATACTTTGCAAACTTAGTCAATATATATTCTTATAAGAATATGTAATATTTAATGCAATGTGTTAATATATTAATATTTAATATTATATTGTACATATTATATTAATAATTCAATATTTAATAAATTTAATATTATATATAATATTCTTACAATAATATATAAATATTTGGGTGTTTAATTCTTTGAAAATTTTAGGCCATTTTCTCTACAAAAGACACCTAGGAACTTAAGTCTTTATAAACTGAGTGTCAGGACCTGGCAGTTTAGAGCAGGGTAGGAACAGTGGGAGAAACAACCTGAGGCATATACAACTGGTTATACCTTGCAAGTGCGAAACAGTGGCTCATTGAAAGCTGGAGACAGGTGAGAAGAGCTAAGGGAAATTCCTCAAGGTACTGAGGCCCTCTCTGAATGGACAGCAATAGCTCACCAAAGGCTGAAGCTAGTACAGAAAAATTGAGAGAAATTCCCCAAAGTGCAAGGGTCCTTTCTGAATGCCTGGCAGGAGTCTGCCAGTGACTGGGGTCAGGAAAAGTGATCTGAGAGAGATCCCCTAGAGGAACACAAGGACTTTGCTGAATTTATACCAAGAATCCACAAAAGGCAGTGTAAAGACTAGGAAAGATGAGAGGCATGCCCCTAAACACATGAAGTCTTGATCAAGTGAAAACAGTGCCCATTAAAGGCCATGGAAGGGCAACAAGATTAAAAAAGAGTTCCTGAGGTACAGAAAGCTAGAAGTGGAGCTGAAGGTCCAAGAAAACATCTAAGTATCCCCAAAACGTGGTGGCTAGTTTGTAAAGTAGAGAGGGACCTCTGGAGTGTTGCCAGAACTCAAAATCCAATCCTTGACTAAAAAATAAAAAATTCTGATTCCATCTCAAAACATTGAAAGCCAGTGATTAACTCATTCAAAATAAACACAAAAAACAAACATAAAACTAGTATAAGTGTAGATTAAATTGACTTATCCTTCTATCTTAGCAGCCCAGAAAAAAGAGATGGTGAACTTGAAGTCACTAAAAGTTAATAAAGTTGAAGCACAAAAAATAAAACTAAAATAAAGAGAGGGTCTGAGACCCATGGGACAATATCAAATGTTAAACCCTAAATGTTTTTAGGGTCACAGAGAATGAGAAAAGAGAAAATTATTATGGCCCAAAAGAGATATTTGTAGAGAAAATGGCCAAAAATGTTCAAAGAATTAAACACCCAAATATTTACATATAAAATATGTACTTTGCAAACTTATATATAAGATTATATGTATAATAGATAAGAATATTATTTATATGTGTCATACATATACATATATGAACATATAAGAATTTTTAATCAGGATTCTTTAATCTGATAAAGAACATATATAAATATAGCTATTATTATACATAATTGGCACATATTGAAAATTTTCCTTCTATGATAAGGGACAAAAATTTACATCTACTCTGAACACATCCAGTAGAAGTCTTATCCAGAGAAATGAGAAAGAGAGAGACAGACAAATAAATGAAAGGTATAAAGGTGAGAAAGGAGTAGAAAACCTCTTTTTTGCATAAAAAACAATTGCATATTTATGTATATATTCATATATATGAATGCATGTATATATGTGTGTATGTGTCTGTGTTGAAAACCTAAATATCTACAAAAATTCTGAAACTAAGAAATGAATTCAGCCAGGTATCAGGATACAAAATCACTATTAAAAACTCAGTTGTATCACTATAGGTTGAGCATCTTAAATCCAAAACTCTGAAATGCTCCAAAATCCAAACTTTACTCAGTCCCAACATGACCCTAAAGGAAATGCTTATTGTAGCATTTCAGATTTTGGATTTGAGATGCTCAGCCATTAGATATATATAAAATAAAAATATTCCAAAATCTAAAAAAAAAATTCAAATCTGAAACACTTCACTGAAATGCTTGGTCCCAAGCATTTTGGATAAGTGATATTTAAACTTTATATAATAAAGGCAAACAAACATTTGCACAATCAAAGTTTAAAATATTTACAAAAGCCTCAAAAACTATCAAAAGTGCAAGAGCAAATCTATCAAAAGAAATATAACACTGAGATTTCAAAAATGAACTAAAGATTTTAAAACTACATTAATGAGTAGATAATTGTACTGTGTTCATAAGCTGCAACTATAAATATTGTTAAGGGATATATCCTTTTCAAAATTATTTGTAGATTCAACAAAATCCTATAAAACATTTCTGTAGGCTTCTGTTTTCATTAAAGTTAACAAGTTGATTCTAAATTTTATATAAAAATATAGGGAATCTATAATATAGCAAAAATAAATTTAAGAAACAAGAACAAAGTTGTAGACTTAATTACTTTATTTTACATACTACTACAAAGATATAGCAATTGAGATACTGTTTTATTAACATAAGGATAGACAAACTGATCTATGGAACAGAATAAAAAATTCAGAACTAGACCTACTTATCTATTATTAGGGAAAAAAATTAACTCAGCAAATGATGTTGGACCAGCTGAATATCCACATGGAGAAATAAACCTTTAAATTTATGATCATACATTAAAATGTAAAAATAATTCAAGATGGATTATGAACCCAAACCAAACTAAAACTACATATCTTCTCCAGAAAACATGAACAGTGATGACTACTTATGTGTTAACTTGGCTGGGCCATAGGATACCCAAATAGATGGTAAAATACTATTTCTGGGTTTGTTCTTGAGGGTGTTTCTGGGAGAGATTAGCAAGCATTGGAATTAGGTTGAATAAATAAGATTGCCCCTTATCAGTGTGGGCAATCATCATCCAATCTTTTGAATATCTAAATGAAAAAGCAGAGGAAGGCAAGTTCAATCTCTGCTCTGCAGCTGGAACCAATATCTTCTGCCCTCAGACATGGTTGCTGCCCTTGTTCTTCGGCCTTCAGCATAGAGTTGAGAGTTACCATTGGTTCTCATGGTTTTCAAGCCTTCCATGTGGACTGAATTACACCACTGTCTTTCTTGGGTATCCAGCTTGCAGACAACACATTGTAGGAATTCTTGTCCTCCATAGTTATCCGAGCCAATTGCCATAATAAATCTCTTTATATATATTTAAATATTCTTTTGGTTCTGTTTCTCTAGAGAACCGCTACTAATACAGAAGTATAGCTTTTTGATCATGGAATAAAGAAAGATTTTTTTTTTTTGTACAAGTAACAAAACCACTAAACATAAGAGAAAAAATAATCATATTTTTACTTAAGAAAGAATACTTTTACTTTTACTTTTACATTTTACTTAAGAAAGAATAATTTATGATTATTAGAAGATATGAAAAAGAGAATAGATAAATCCTATCATAAGAGAAAATATCCTCAATATATATTTCACAAATTATTCACATCCATAATATGTAAAGATTCCTACCAGTCAACAAACACAAATATATATATATATATATAAGTATGTATGTATATATACACACATGCTATCTATACATATATTTATATGTATAAAATTAGGAAAATAGAATATACTGATGACTAACATGCACATGAAAATGTGTTTAATATAATTACATGATAAAATTTAATTTATAACACATTTTTATACCAATTCATACATACTAAAACAGGAAAAAGGAAAACATTGACAATACTCAATAATGCCAAGTTTGTGAAGCAACTTAAAATGTTAGACATTTCTGATGAGAGGATAAAATGGTGTAAACACTTTTAGAAAGTTGTTTGACAGTTTCTTATAAAGTTGAAAATGTATTTACCATTTTACCCAGCAAACACACTCCTACATATTCACATAATTGAAATGAAAATATATCTTTACCAAAAATTCTTGAACAAGAAGATTCCTAACAACTTTATTTATAGTAGCCAAAAACTGGAAACAAATATGAGAATGGACAAATTGTGATTTAGCTACACGATGAGATGCTATATACCAATGAAAAACTATGGATACCTGTAATAACATTGATGAGTCATAAAAAAAATTATACTGAGTGAAAGAAGTTAGACACAAATGAGCACATACAGCATAATGCTGTTAATATTAATTCAAGAGATAGGAGTAAATATTCTAGTATGAAGGCAGTACTCTGTCTCAATTTGGATGGTGCTTGCCTAAGTGTAATACAATTGTCAAAACTCAATGATCTGTTAATTTAAGATCTGTGCATCTTATCTTATTTATACTTCAATAAAATTTGATATTATTTCTGTGACATGTTTATCTCTGACATAAAATTATTAAAGAATTTATATTAAAAATTAACTACAAAAAGTAATCCCAGTTTTAACTCCAGACTATAACAAATCCATTTGCACAAAATTACATAATACCCATCTAATCACTTATGTGGAAAGCCTAGAAATTTTTTCAGAAATCACATCATAACAATTATATTTCATTCAATGAGTATTCCTAAACACTTAATATATAACAAATACTGTGCTGTTTGTCAGGGATATAGCAGTGTCTTAGTCCTTTCATGCTGCTACAAGAAAATACCTGAGACTGAGTAATTTACAAAGAACAGAAATTTATTTGTCACAGGTGCCAGCAGATTTAGTGAGGGCCCAGTCTCTGCTTCCCAGATGACACTTTGTTGCTGCATCCTCTAGGGGACAAATACTGTGTCCTCACATGGCAGAAGAGATGAAAAGACAAAAAGAGGATAGCTAGTTTGCTCCAGTCATGTTATAAGGTCACTAACACCATTCATGAGGACTCTGCCCTCATGACAATCACTTCCTAAAGGTTCAACCTTTTAATACCATCATACCAGAGCTTAAGATCCAATATATGAATTTGGCGGGACACATTCAGATTATAGTAATCAGCGACAATGAAATGATTGCTATCACTTTGGGGTTACAGTAATGGAAGGACTCACTAGTCCTATTTAAGTGCAAAAAAAGTAAGTATTGTCAAAAGTTGTGCAATGCATAGATATGTTTTAAAATATATTTAAAACTATGCTAGGTTAAAAATACTATTTTTCATGCTACAATATTATTCTGCTCTAATTCTATTTTCCAAGGCATTTAAAATGTATATGTAGTTTTAAAAATTTCTCTTCAAAAATTGCTTAATTGACTTTCACATGACATTTTAAAAATCAACCCAAAAGCAAAAACCTTAGCAAATAATGGAGAAACGAGAGAAAGAACATCATAAGCATATAGATCAGATAAGAACATTCATTTTATATTGGACTAATTAGGATAATCAATACACTAACATTATTGAATTATAAAATTTTATAAAAATAATAGCTATTATTTTTGATGAAAATTTATTAAGTTGTGGAACTGTGTTAGTTTCTGTCTTAATCCATATTAACTAATATTCTCTGATCACTTTTTATAATAAGAGTTTTGACAAGATTTTATAGTCTCATTGATGGAACATTTAACTTACACCAAAGTGCTAGTCCACAATTTTGATTTTAGTGTTTCAAAAATAATCTTACCTGCAACATATTTAAGTACAAAGCTGCAAAACCAAACTAATAAAGATGAAATATATTCCATTTACCAAAGTAATGCACTTTCTTCAGGTTTCAGGTCTTCAGGTCCAAGATTTTTTGATCAAATTCTTCAAAGAGACAATTACAGAAACATAAAACGCTGACAGAGTTTTAGTTTTTTGTAGAAATACCTAGATTCCATTTATCATTTCAATCAAATGGCAGGGAAGAGAAGAAGGGGTCATACTGTTGAAATCATGAGTAATATTCTGCTTACAACATAAAGTAATCATTTAATCATTTTTGGAGGCTGTATTAGTTTCCTGAGGCCACTGTAGCCAATTTCCACAAACTTGGCGGCTTAAAGCAAGACACATTTATTCCCTTACAGTTCTGGAAGCCAGAAGTCCAACATCACTGGGCTGCAATCATGGTGTGGGCAAGGCCATGCTCAATCTAGAGGCTTTATGGGAGAATATGTTTCTTTCTTCTTTCAGTTTGTGGAAGTTACTGGCATTCCTTGACTTGTGTCTGCATGTCTGCAATCTCTGTTCAATCAGTCTGTAATCTCCCTCTGCTTCTCTTATGAGGACACATACAATGTCATTTAGGGCACACCTGAATGATCCAGAATAATCCTCCCATCCCAAAATCTTTAATCATACCTGCAAAGACTCTCTTTCTAAATATAGTAACATGTATAAGTGTCGGGGTTTAGAATATGTTTCAGGATATCTTTTTGAGGGCTATTTTCAAGTTTACCGCAATGCCTATCCACTCATGAGCTTCAATTTATTTTCCATTTCCTTCTGTTATTTCACCATGTTCTCCTTATACTGCCTTATACTGCTTTTGATGAACTATTCAATGGAAATTTCCAAGAGAGCAAGTTTCCCTCAAAATTTGGAGTCTTTCCAATTTGAATAGTTCATAAAAGCATGCTATAAAAAAAAAAAACTGGTATTTTAAAGACAATATACTCGATTTAAATGTCATGTTCCATGCTGAAAATGAGAAGAAAAGAAATAGTAATTTAATATTCAATCTTTCAATGTACCATTGTTACCTACCATCCTGTGTTAAATCCTATAATAAAGATAAATGTAAAAATAAGCAAGACAAGGCTTATCTTGGGTGATACCTTAGTATTACAAAAAGACAGAGGATAGAGTAAATAGAATATTCCTTTGATTACGAATTGGTAAAATCACATATTTTACCAATCAAAACTTCCTTTTTTGTTGAGGGTTTTCTGTAACAAATTTTTGGTGGTTATTCTGTGAGCATATATAGTAATCACATTTGCTTAGTCATTGATTGAAAAGTAAGATTGTCTTTCAAAACTCCACCTTTTGTTTTTGCTCTGTGTCAGCTGCTTCGCTTTGTTTTGAGTCACAGATTTAGAGAAGCTTCTGGAGTTTATCAAAAAATGTGGACAGGTATTATGTCTCCTTGAACTGTAAGTTAATGTATCAACCGTATATAAGGGTTTTTTTAGGTTCAACCAGTGAAAGACTTTTCACATGTTCTTGAATGTTCCTGAGATGAAATGTAGACTCCCAAGAAGATTATCTTGTTCTAAATGCTTCCCAACCAATGGACTTGATTAAAATGAAAATAAAATGAAAAATCTCCATGTCATAGAGACTGCGTGCTCTTTGTGTGGATTCCTCTATTTTTTCCTCTGTGTTATAAGTATAACAGCAATACTTTATTGTTAATATTTAGCTCTTGTTTATCACTTGTTTATATGATTATGATAATACTGCATATTTCAAATAACCAATCCTATGGACAGGAATTGGCATTTCTAAGAAATTCTATAATACAAAGATTATCCCTAACAATGCTATAGAAAAAAAAGTAAATGACAAGAATAAGTCACACACTGTCATATAACATTTGATTAGGGTAGAGAGCATATAATGATTATATCATATTTACTATTGGTAGGGAGTGCTATATTAAAATATCTGGTATTCTCTTAGGTGTTAAATTAACTACCTGTATTTTCATTTTTCTTCATAGCTTTAACACATTAAATTGAGGACTCCATTCTATAATCATTTAGAGGAGTTAACTATTCAGGAAACTATAACTTGGACCCTATCTTTGTCTCCATAATAAACTCTGTTGTTATTATATTTTAAAAATCAATTGAATTTAAATAGGTACACTTTAAGTTTCCAGTAGTTGCAAACTTTACAAACAGAATGACTGCTGGAACATAAATTATACATATAGATAGGTAAGAAAATAATTAATTTTGTTCATTGATAAGAGTTAATTATTTTCACTATTGTTTTATGTTCAAAGAAAGATTGGTAGAGCTCACTGTTAGGACTTAGTGCACTAAGATTATCTAAATTCAAAAGATAAAAACAATTCTCTTGTACTCATTGAATTGCCCTTCCACAAAAAGTGTATATTTAAAATTGCAAATGTACAGCTATTTACTATGCTCTAATTTTTTTTTTTTAGAGAAGACCCTAAAATCAATAATTCCAAGCAGTCATAGTATGATAATTTTATAATTATACAGTTATAAATTATTTTGTATAATGTTAAGGCATAGTTTTAATATTTAACATCACAATTAATTGTTCATGGTTCATTGCCCCACAAAAGAATAATTCTAGTCACATAAAGAAAACTATACATTTAGATAATTGTGCAAATGGGTTTCATTTAATTATTTCTAAAACAGTTCAAATTCACAGCTCAATTAAAAGGTGATGGATTGCACATAATTTGTTCTCTTTTTATGGATTGTAGATTAGAGATAAAATTACCTCAGGAGACATTTTTTCACCCATAGTTTCACAATCTGTTATTCTAAATGTAAACTTATTGAACCCACAATTCCCTTTGTCACAGGAGGTTTCTGGCTTTCAACATTTTTCTGCTTATATAATTACATATTTTAAGAAAATACGTTAATCAGTGACCATATTCTGGAGTCTCAAGGGATCTAGCAGGAATTGGTTGCAGATAAAACGTTTTAACCATTTTAAAGTCAGTACTTATAAGATAAGGTTACTTATTTGGTACAAAAGCTACTTCACAAAAATCTTCCATTTGCTCATTTGCAATCATCTGGTCCTATAGAATCATATATTCTTTTTTATTTGGAATGGACTTCAGAAATCATCAACTCATTTTAAGTGTAAAGAAATTGAGACTCTGGGTGGGGAAGGCAATTGTGTTGATAGAAAAATCTTGTTTTAACTTCTAAATTTATCACTTACTGATGAAGAGATAGAAGCCCTTGGCCCCCTAAAGGTTCACTGAAAAATCACTGACATGAGTCAGATTGATTAGTAGGAGAGGAGACACACAAATCTACTGAACACATATATATAGGAGCCTTCAGATTTAATACCCAAAAGTATACGGGAAATTGTCCATTTTTATGCTTAGGTTCAACAAAGTATGGACTACCCATGTACAAATATTATTGGACAAAAAGTGTTGAATCTTATGCTAACAGATTAAGTGGGGAAACCCAGCAAGGACGCTCTGTTTAGATTCCTCCTGGCCTCTTTGAGCTCATGTTCCTTCCTTTGAGTGTGTGAGGCAGGACCCTCACTGGAATGGATCAAACAAGGTAGGTCAGATAATTTCTTTATGAGCAATTTTTACACAGAATAATTTTAGGTCTTATGACTGGCTTTGGGGGGAAAAAAGTTCTGGCTTTTACGCCCCCCCTTGGGGAAGAATTTTAGTTTCTATGGCTAGCCTCAGGGAAGAATGGGACTGAGAGGCAGGAGGACAAGATAAGGTCAGAGAAAAGCTTTCCCTTCCGAGGCCTTCATTTTAGGGTACTGATTTCTGAGCCCCATCACTGGATAGGCTACTCTATTAGTTATTATTGTTGCTGTAACAATTTCCTACAAATTTAGTGGCTTAGAACAATGTAGATTTATTCTCTTAAAGTTCTGGAGGCCAGGCGTTCAAAATCAGGGTGATCTAGAGGCTTCAGGAGAATTTTTTTTTCCCAGCTTTTAAAGGACACTTTCATTCTCTGGTTCATAGTGCATCACTGCGACCTCTGGTTCTGCTAACATATCTTCTTTTTCTAACTCTGATCCTCTTGCTTCCTTCTTGTAAGGAAATCTGTGATTATTTTGGGCCCACCCAGCTAATGCAGGGTTATCTCCCCACCTTAAAATACGTAACTTAAGTCACATATACAAATCTCCCTTTACCATGTATGATAACGGATTCACTGATTCCACGGAGAGGGACTTAGATATCTTTGCGGGGAGGCATTGTTCAGCCTACCACAGTTACCTTATATAATCTGTAAAACAGGCATGGATACTGAATTTATGGAGTTATTTTGAAACTCCACTCACTTTGCCCTATATTTCTTAGGTTTTGATTGTTTCTCATCTATACCATTGTATTTATCTGATTTTATTATTTGTATCATCTTTTCTAGACTTTTCTCTTTAGCTATAAAACACTCAAATGTGTTCATATTGTTCAATGAGTCCTTTTTGCTCCTTTAAAAAGTCCAAATTCTTCAGAATAGTTTACAACTATTTTCATTTTCATAAATATAAATAGAAGGAAGATTTCTCAACTAAATCCAAGTATTCTCTCCATAACACTAAATCCTATAGGGGGAATAGAGAATTTATCATTTATAAACATGAATTATATATCAAAATGGTGAAGTAGAAGTAGGAAATTTTAAGGTACACAGGAAGATCAGTAAAAATTGAAATTTTTTATCTTAATATTTTACCCCAGTTGTGATGAATAAAATAAATATTCTTATGAAAATTCTAAAATGAAGAATCAATCATTGCCATCTAGAGAGGAATGAAATTTTATTGCAAGTATATTAATAGTGTTGATTTGACTAAAAAAAAGTCCTAGCCCAAGTAATCAACATCCTCTAAATAAAAATCATATAGGTGAACCAACCCATTTAAGACAGTAAAAGTCTATAAATAACTTCATAGTCTGCCTTTAAATCCAAACAGTTAAAAATAAAAACAACAATAAAGATCTAACCACCTCCAGACCCAAATGCACAAGAACTACTTTCTGACCCAACCAAAATTGTTGTCAACTCCCACTTTGCTCTCTCACTGCACCCTAACCCCGACATTGCCATCGTCCTTACTTGGAGCTCCATTAAATTCTTTCTTTCTATAGTCATCTGAAGATGATATGCCTAGTATATATTAGGGTATATATAATATGTATACACTATATATATATATATATATATTAAATGGTAGTGACACAGACTATTCTTTGGAAAAGGTATAATAGAGGTGATACTAGACAAAAAGGAGCCATGGAAGCAAGAGAAGATGGATACTATGGTGATTCTTATACTCACCTAGAGAAAGAAGACCTGCAAACTGCATATTTCTAGTTTAAAGAATTAAACTGACCAAGTAGGGGAAAAAACTAATCCGTTTATTGGAGCCACAAGTATTTTGCTATACCTTTATGTTTTAAAAAGATAAGACACACACACACGCATAATGACATTTCAGGCAACAGATGGTTAAAATTATAATACTTAAGTTTTAATGTACCTTTTCTATGTTTAGCTCTGTTTGGGGATATAGATACTTCCCATTGTGTTACAATTGCTACAGTATTTAGTACAATAACATGCTGCAAAGGTTTGTAGCCTCGGAGCAACTATGGTCTGGTTCTGTAGTAGAGTATGTTTGTGTAAGTAAACTCTATAAATGTTCACACAATGACTAAATTGCCTAATAGCATATTTCCCAGAACATATCCTTGTCTTTAACTGTATAATAGCAAATAACCTGGAAAGTCCAGACAACTAGGAAAACCATCCCAGTGAGAAACCTCTACCCAAACTTCTTTTAGGAAGTTTGCCAGCAATTGCATGCCCGGGTGTAGAGGAGAGCCGGGCATGGTGGCGCATGCCTGTAGTCCCAGCTACTCGGGAGGCTGAGGCAGCAGGATCGCTTGAGCCCAGGAGTTTGAGGTTGCTGTGAGCTAGGCTGACGCCACGGCACTCGCTCTAGCCTAGGCAACAAAGCGAGATTCTGTCTCAAAAATAAATAAATAAAATAAAATATTCAGAAAGATACAATAAAAGATAATACAAACAAAAAATGAAGCATAATCCCCCACTATTTACATAGCGTTTACATTGTACTAGGTATTATAATTAACCTGGAGATGATTTAAAATACACGGGAAAGCATGCACAGGTTAAATGAAAATACCATGCTATTTTATATAAGGGGCTTAAGCATCTGTGGATTTTGGTATCTGCCAGGGTTCCAGAACTAACTTTCCAAAGATAGGAAGAGACACCTGGATAAACACTTCCCAGTGCCATTTTCACTTAAAAACATATTTTAAAAACAATTTTGTGATTTCTACAGTCAAAATATCATGACATTCTCTTTTATAAAGTCAAACATTCATAGACTGATAAAAAAAATTCTGTGTTTAACTTTGACAGTAGAGTGGTTTCAGAGCTGCATTAGTCTATTTAACTGCCCAATCTCATTGACTTCAGCTACTTCACTATTGCCAGAGTGAAGGGCTGATGCCCAATTATGGCTGGTGGACCACGACCTAATGTTGTTCTCAAAATCCCCTCCAGAAACTCTTTCAAAAGAAATCTATTTCCTGGAATTTAGAATTCACTGCTAGAGACAATAATTTGGAGAATGACATATCCTTTTCCGTGAAAAAATGTAAAGAATAGGTAATTATATTAAATGAACTTTCTTTGCCAAAGACATAAATAGCCCAAGGATAACATTTCTTAAGCTATTTTCAGCTTTTGAATTATTGGAAAATTCTGTAGTACTGCAGATTGGAACTTGAACTGCTTGCTACAAATCTTTACAAAGAAAGTATTTGTCTTTGCTCAGCTGACAGTTGGATGAATATGAAAGAGAAAATGCAATTATATTTTGCAAATTCAGGGGAAGGGTTGCTTAGCAAAACTTTTCATGTTAGACTGAATTAAGTAGAAGTACTTATGGCTATATTAAATCCTGCTAATAACTAACTTAAGTAAAGTTAGATAAACAATACTGATGCAGTAAGATTTATGTCATGGAGGCAGGCTAAAATGCCCAGACTTTATCAGGCTATGGATTAAAATGAATGATCTATATCTTTTCAGCAATTTTTTTTTCAGTGTTTCTATATACACTATGACAAGAGGGCCTTAATATTCACCTCAGCTTGACTACACCTTAGACAGTCTTCTTCCTCACTATAGGTCCCTGACCTCCCTTCTCTCAGAGAATTTACTTTATAACACTTGCAATTGCAAATTCTTCCTCTGGCTCTTTGGGATATAAATCTCCCAGCATTTTGCCAGTTTTACAACCCAAAAATGTCTTTCTCAAGGACCAGGGAGCCATCCCTTTGAAATGTATTCATCTAAGGAGATAGTGCCCCAATCTCTTAGTCTCTGTGGGAGGGTAGGAACCTATAAGGGACAATTAGCAAACACTGATGGCCTAATCACATTGACTAACCTGCCCCTAATGTCCTCTAGTACTTTTCCATTAGCTCACACCAGCATTTAAAAATCTTCCCAGCTTTTGTTTTAAGGGAATTGAGTTCAATCTCTCTATCCTATTACAATAGACTTGAATAAAGTCTTCCTTGCCTGTTTAATTCCATTCGGTGCAATTTCTCTTTGGCAACTGAAAAGATCTTTCTATTTTAACTCCAGTAAAAGCCTCCATACCAATCAGTTTGACCACGCAAACTTCAATGTTTCCTTGCCCTGTGCATTCTTCCTCCCCATAGCAAGTGAAATATCATGTCTTCCCATTTTAAAAAATCACTTGCTCTTCAATTACATATGCATTAAAACCTAGTCAACAGTTCAAAATATTATTTTTAGACTTTTAATAAGTAAAAAATAAAAATTAAGATGTTGATCGGGGAAAATTAAAATGCCCATTACCTAGATGCACAGAATCACTTAAAGGAAACATCCCTTGCTAACTTGTATCCAGTAAGTTTAAAATTCAAACTTCACCCAAGTGTGCTGTACAGTGCTACACTGCCAAAAGCCACACTAGTAGGAGAACAAATATATGCTTGGCCAATGTGAATTTTCCAATTTCTATCATGCCCTCATTTCATCTTCTAGTAGAAAGTGCTAATGAATAATAAAAGACCAAAATGCAGGCATTAAGATGAGAAAGGAAGCAAGAGGTATGGAAAAAATGATTTTCAAAATTATAGAATTCACTACATTTAAAGAAAAGGAAAGAAATGAAAATGAAAAATAATATAAATTAGAATTTTGCACACATTTGTTATTTTTAGTTCTCTTTTTCTTACACACTTCTGTATCTTTTAGTTAAAAAGTATACTCTTTTCGGTGGTCCCCAACCTTTTTGGCACTAGGGACTGGTTTCATGGAAGACAATTTTTCCACAGATTTAGGTGGGTGAGGCGGGGAAGGTTTCAGGATGATTCAAGCACATTACATTTATTGTGTAGTCAAACCTTTCTGCTAATGAGAATCTGTATCTGCAGGCACTCCTCATTGCTATCATCACCGCCTCAGCCCCACCTCAGATCACCAGGCATTAGATTCTTAAAAGGAGCACAACCCAGATCGCTCACATGCGCAGTTAAAGTAGGGTTCGCTCTCCTATGAGAATCTAATGCTGCTGCTGATCTGACGGGGCGGAGCCAGTGATGGGGAGAAGCTAGTCTATAAATACAGATGAAGCTTCTCTCTCTCTCCACACACACACACACACACACACACACACACTCACACACACACACACTCACACACATAGACTGCTTACCTCCTGCTGGGTGGCCCACAG
This sequence comes from Mirza zaza, assembly GCA_008750895.1. Taxonomy (NCBI): domain Eukaryota; kingdom Metazoa; phylum Chordata; class Mammalia; order Primates; family Cheirogaleidae; genus Mirza; species Mirza zaza. The sequence continues at coordinate 77,267 of VSMD01123212.1, read as the reverse complement.
GCCATGTCTGCAGTCTGGGGGCTTGGAGACTATAGCTCTTTGATGAATGCCTTAAAAGGTTAAAACAGATTAAATGAGTTTAGTTGAGGAAAGAAAATGGGAATTTGATTCCAAATATCGCCTTTGTTTGTTTAATTGGAAAATCCATAATTTAATTGGCTACAAAGTGTGACTTCTAAGTGAGCATTCATTAAATATTTTAATGTATTATTGTTATTCACATTATCGTTATTAATTACAGCTTTGAATTGTCAAAAAATAGAACCTGAGTTTGAATTTTGGCTCTAATGATGACTTGCTTGGGCAAGTCGCCTATCCTCTTGATTTCACTTTCCTCTTCTTTGAAAACATGTGCTCCTTTTCTATATTTGTATCCAATGTAAGAATAGCAGTGAACCTTTTAGTTATGAAAGAAAGAAAATAATATTTTTAAAATCCCTACTATTAAAGAAAGGCTTCTAAAATTTCCTTTGTCTTCACTTTAACAGATAAGCGTTAGCACATTTCATGTGTCACCAACAATTGCTTTCATTATGTGCCCTGGGCCACAACCTTCAGAGCTCACTGTGTCACTAAGGCCCCATGTAAAAGTTGATTTGTCTTGAGATATAGGAATTATCTTTCTTGATCTTTCTTAACTACAAATAGTAGTTCAAATTTTTACATAACAGAGTCAGAAAGAAAGAGACAGAGAGAGAATGAAATAGAGAAAATGACATTTAAAAATTTTTTTCTAGTTAAATTTGATGTCAATGCTAACTATATTCTAGTGTTTCCATCTAGTAGGAGAAAAGAAACATGTGAATTCACATCCATACAGAAAGAAATAGACAGACACACACAATGCCTTAATAAATATAACAGAAAAAGGAGTAATTTCAGTAAAGGCCTCATGTGCCAATTTGAGATTCAGAACATGAATTCTTTGATATTCTAAAGGCCAGGCTCTTTGGGAGAATTGAGAGAAAGCACATCCATACAGAAAGAAATAGACAGACACACACAATGCCTTAATAAATATAACAGAAAAAGGAGTAATTTCAGTAAAGGCCTCATGTGCCAATTTGAGATTCAGAACATGAATTCTTTGATATTCTAAAGGCCAGGCTCTTTGGGAGAATTGAGAGAAAGCACATCCATACAGAAAGAAATAGACAGACACACACAATGCCTTAATAAATATAACAGAAAAAGGAGTAATTTCAGTAAAGGCCTCATGTGCCAATTTGAGATTCAGAACATGAATTCTTTGATATTCTAAAGGCCAGGCTCTTTGGGAGAATTGAGAGAAAGCACATCCATACAGAAAGAAATAGACAGACACACACAATGCCTTAATAAATATAACAGAAAAAGGAGTAATTTCAGTAAAGGCCTCATGTGCCAATTTGAGATTCAGAACATGAATTCTTTGATATTCTAAAGGCCAGGCTCTTTGGGAGAATTGAGAGAAAGAAACAAGCTGTGTGTTTCATGCATAAAGCATATTTTAAAGATTTGAGACTAAATTCTTCATGATTGAATACTATTATGATTTATGTTCTAAGGCTGGAAAATTATTACTTAAAGGCAGCAAAAACTTTGAAAAAGAAAAGAAATGCTAGCAAAATAAAATGTGAAATATATAATACCAAAGTTGTAAATTTACATGTATTGAGTATTTCTAGACGTAATCAAGAAAAAAATACTAGAAAGTAATGTTTCATTATTCACATCTTCTCCATGACAAATATGCATACTAAATCAATTTTTTATTAATACTATTGACTTTCAAGGTTCACATGAGATGAAGTACTTTCAATAAATGTCAAATAAATGTTATTTTAATTTATGTTCAAATAAGTCAAATAAGTGATATTATTTTACTTTGTCCTTTTGAGGAGCAAAATTTCTATAAAAATATTTCACATTTAAAAAAATTGTGTCTGATATACAGCTAATATTTTTGTGGTGGAAACGCACATTGAAGCAACGGAACAGTCACCCAGGAAACAGTAGTCCACCAGTGTCCAAGTCAATTTTGTTAGGAATAAATGGTTGAAGTCACCATAGCTAAAACCTTCCTTGTAATATCTTTGCTGCATATCTTTTTCATAACAAGTAGCACTGTTGCTAGGAATACTTACATGGGAAGATAAATCCAACAAAGTCCATTCTTTAAAAGTTAGTGAATAAACAAGTGGGACAACAAAGTTAGATATAGTAGGCTATGTAAATTACTCTAGTGAGAGATATTGCACCATACTTTAGCCATACTTTTGGGTAATAAATAATTTTAAGGTCATTTGAAAACCGGTTCACAGAAAAGTTTCCCAAGTAACCTCTTACAGAAAAATTATAAGAATTGTATTTACCACACATATTAAGAGTTTATTAATTTAACCCACTTCAAGGGGGTCCTCCTTGTTGCTCAAGGTTGGAAGCATTGACAGAACACTTTGTAGCATTATCAGTTTCCTCTTGTGCTCTGCTCCAATTCTTTACAATATCTAAAACCATGCATTCAGAGATTGATAGGGCTAATAAGGACCGTATAAATCAAAGATTCCAGCTAATTCAGGACACAGTCAGAATAGCAACATAGGTTTAATCCCAGAATAATATAAATAGTTTTGAGGAAATGTAAAAAAAAAAAAAAAAAAAAAGAGTATTCTAGTGATATCAAGAGATTCCAGTGATATCTTGAGGCCACTATGGACACTATGCTGCCTCATTAACCCTACACCTCTGTGTAATTATCATCCGTGGCTTTGGCATTGCTGCAAAAAAGAGACTCAAAACAAAAAGCTTTTGAAAGCAGCCAAAGAACAGTTTCACCACTGCCAGGAAAGGCTAAACAAAAGCAAATGGGGATACATCAAGCATTAAAGCTAAATTTACTGAGAAATGGACAGTAAGTTATTAATAGGATGCTTTAGCCAGTTAAGAGGGTTTTACTACAAAGAAAACAATAAAATTACAAAATAAATATAAATAAGGAAAAGCAAACATTCCATAAGGACTATTTTCCTAAGGCAAATAGTTTTAAAGAAATAATTCTTGCTGTTTATAGAAGGGTTTAAAAAAGGTCAGTTCAAAGCACAAAAACTGTACTTGATAAACCTCAACAATATTTATAATTGGATTACTTAAAATGTGTCAGCAAGCAGAAATATGTCTTTTGCAAAACAAAATAAATCACATAAATAATGGATGCAATTCAATGCATGCACCATCACTGTATAAATATGTTGCTGTAAAATATTGAGTCAAAAGCTTAAATTGAATGAAAATATAAGTAGTAAAATACAGAACATGATATAATATATTTAATCATACATTGATTTTTTTTTAGGAGCTTTACATGAACTAGTCAGAATAATTATATTGATTGATAGACCAGAAATTTCATTGTTCTATACGTTAGGAAACCTAGTTTCTAAATAAACTTTATTCAAAAAATGACTTATATACCTTGAGTAATCATTTAATTTCTAAGAAGTTTTGCTTTTTTATTTGTTCATAAAGTGCCTGGTGCATATTTGGTGCCCAATCTATACCAAAAATCAAGATATATTTGTGATTCATAAATTTATACCAAAAAATCTGAGGGGGGATAGATTTGTGATTCATAAACTGTGCTGTGACCCCTCGGTAAACTCAGAGGAACACTCTGGTATGTTTAAATTTTCAGGGGAAGCACATTGACATATTTTTCACACCACACAAATGTTACAATGTCCTATGCACATTACCACTTTATAAGGGGAATTATTATTATTTTAGTCTAGGGAACTGTGAAAAACTTGAAATGAGACATTAAGAACTGAGGAATTTGGACATTTGTGAAAAATATGGCCTTTGAAGTCCTGTCCAAAGCCAAACCTAGATAACTAATTAAAATGGATTTAGTTGTTTGTAATGTAATATGTCTGCTTTAAATGGGATATTTGCATTTCTTCCTTGACTTTGTTATTCCTTAAAAAACAAGATTATTTTAAAAATTTAATTACTAACATAAATTTTAAAAATGTGTTTTAGGTACATAAGATTTAAGGCACATATATGTAGGAAGAGAATTATGACAATTATAGCCTTTAGTTGCTGTGTACTAAATTTCATTGGGCACAAAAATTCTTGTGAAGATAAAGTTAACTTCTCTATTTTAAGCAACATCATAAAATAAAATGGAAAATATCAAACTTACAGAGCAGTTTATTAAGTTATTATTAAAATTCAAGTTAGTTATACTCAATTACAGAAGAAGAATGAGTTCAAATAGAGGTAGAGAAACAATGTGCCGACCATAAAGTAGTCTGCTAACAAGTCAAACAGTTTTGCTAATTTGAGAAAAATATGAGACCAAGTGCACAAAACTGAAAGATGTTAGTAGAAGGATTTTTTTTAGTCCTGGTTACTAATTTAGAAATAAGTGATTCATAAACTTTCCAGAGGTGTACCCTAGAGCTGAGTTAGGACAATATCTCTGATGAGTTTTTGAGAACACAAACCAGATGACAGAGGACAAGAGGGCAGAGACAGCTTAAAGACAGGTTCTCCATAGTGCTTTCATTTACAGGATAATATATTGACATTTTAATTTAAAATTATCTCAGTGATTATGCTCTCAACCCTGCCAAAATTTAAACTTAGATTGACACTACTCAAGACATCAATATACTTTACATGTATTCAATACTATCAAGGCACAATACCAAATCCACAGTAAGACTAAACTCACATGTTATTCTAGCAAAATATTGTAAGCATGTTTTAGATGTTCTTAGTTGAAATATTTTTTTAAGGGAAGATAGCAAAACCTATTTTATTGAAGTAGTCTCAAAGATGACAGAATAATTGAATGTGTTTATATCTTAGTTATAAAAATAATTATGTAGTCAAGAGAGCACATAGGCTGTGATTCTCACATTTTATCTCTGGTAATAGGAATCTGAAAATACAAGAACATTTTATATGAAAATATATAATTTTGCCATATTTGACATAAGTTATATTTCAAATGATACTCTACATGAACAATAACTATAGTGTCTTTATATCAAAGTATTTCCAGAGTAATAAAATATTTGAATCTGGAGTAGAAAATTTTTTTTAGGGCTAAGGCACAAGAGGGGCTAGGTCTCAGTTCAGAGATGAAAAGCTCTGTATAAATGGCTCAACTTTTATGTATTTGAACATTGAGAGGAGGAAAAGCAATTAAGATTACTCTTTATGAAATACTCTCATATTTGATGTACTTATTTTTAAATGTAATGTTACCTGTGACATTGGGATAAAAATATGTGAGTATAGATTATATATTTCCTATCTATTTTTTTAAATTTCAGAATATTATGGGAGTACAAACATTTTGGTTACATATATTGCCTTTGCCTCACCCAAGCCAGGGCTACAAGCATGCCCTTCCCCCATATAGTGTGCTCCGTACTCATTAGTTGTGAGTTTACCCACTCCCACCACCCCCCTCTCACCTGACAGGCACCTGATGAATATTACTTCCATGTGAGCACCTTAGTATTGATCAGTTATTACCAATTGGATGGCAAGTACCTGTGGTGCTTGTTTTTCCATTCTTTTATTTTAAATTATATCTAGAATACTAAGTTAAACTTGTTATTTTCCCCAAAAAAATATTTTGATTAAGATTTTGCTAGCTATCTGATTACATTTTATTTTAATAAATGATAATAATGAAAAATTATATAATTATCACTAAAGAACTATGCAGAATAATGGAGAAAAGATAGTTTTAATTGATATTATTAAGTGTTCTGGAATTATTTCATTACATTATTGTTCAAAGACTAGAAATCTTAATCTATTATTATGCCAGCATTAAAAAGAGTATACTGTTCCACAATATTTAGAGTAAAACAGCAATTTGGTTGATCACCAATATCTCATCAGGTGCAATGAAGGCTAGGTGACAGTGGAATAACATATTTCAAATGCTGAAAGAAAAGAAAAAAATATTCGTAAACCATGATTTGATATCTAAAAAAAATTCTTTTTTTTTTTTTTTTTTTTGAGACAGAATCTCACTTTGTTGCCCAGGCTAGAGTGAGTGCCATGGCGTCAGCCTAGCTCACAGCAACCTCAAACTATTGGGCTTAAGTGATCCTTCTGCCTCAGCTTCCCAAGTAGCTGGGACTACAGGCATGCGCCACCATGCCCAGCTAATTTTTTCTATATATATTAGTTGGCCAATTAATTTCTTTCTATTTATAGTAGAGATGGGGTCTTGCTCTTGCTCAGGCTGGTTTCGAACACCTGACCTTGAGCAATCCGCCTGCCTCGGCCTCCCAGAGTGCTAGGATTACAGGCATGAGCCACTGCGCCCAGCCTAAAAAATATTCTTAAGTATGAAAGCAAAACACGAAAACATAAGGAAGTTTGTAAAAATTTTTCACCACCATGCCCACAATAAAAGACATGCTATAGAAAGTTCTTCAGGAGGAATATTATACCAGTGGAAGACTTGGAGTTTCAGAAAAGAATAAAGAACATCAGAAATAGTAAATATGTAGGTAAATTTAAAAGTGTATTTTTTCTTTCTTTTAAAATATATATGACTATTCAGAACTCAACATTTTGACATTTGAGGATAAATAATGTTTACAGATAAAACTGATATGCCAACAGTGGCATAAAGAATGATGAGGGGCCGGGCGCGGACGCTCACGCCTATAATCCTAGCACTCTGGGAGGCCAAGGAGGGTGGATGGCTCAAGGTCAGGAGATCAAAACCAGTCTGAGCAAGAGCAAGACCCCGTCTCTACCATAAATAGAAAGAAATTAATTGGCCAACTAAAAATACATAGAAAAAATTAGCCGGGCACGGTGGTACATGCCTGTAGTCCCAGCTATTCGGGAGACTGAGGCAGTAGGATTGCTTGAGCCCAGGAGTTTGAGGTTGCTGTGAGCTAGGCTGATGCTACAGCACTCTAGCCTGGGCAATAGAGTGAGACTCTGCCTCAAAAAAAAGAAAAAGAAAAAGAAAAGAATGATGAGGGATAGTAATTAAAGGGCATATCAAGTTTCAAATTTTTTATATTTTACATGAGATAGTATAGTATATTAACTATAAGTAGATTCTATATCTACTAAATATCATTGATGTATATTGTAATCCCTAGAGCAACTGGTTATTAACACATAAAAAGAGTTAGAGATAAAGTTCCAATAGCTAAACAAAATAACATTCCAAAAATATAAAAGAAGGTTTAAAAAGGAAAACTGAGAAACAAACATAATTGGAACACAGGGAAAAAGCAAGAAACAAATAATAAAAAGTGTTCAAATCCAATCTTTTTGCTATTTAATTGGTAATGCTTAATTGATACTTAAATGGTAATGTTTAAATGATCTAAAAAAACCAATTAAAAGTTGGCATTCAAGAGAATGAGGAAAAAAAGCAAGAGCCCAAAAATGTGCCAACAAGATTCACATTTTAATTATATAGACACAGATAGACTGATAATAAATGTATATAAAAATATAGTATGAAAACAATAAGTATATCTGTACACACGCAAGGAATACTATTCCACAATAAAAAGAATGTATTATTGATTCATATGATCATGGGGATGAATCTAAAAATGAGTATGCTGACTAAAAGAAGTCAGGCAAAATAATATATACTGTATAAACCAGGGCTAGGGAATGTGTGGCCTTAAGGCTATATGTGGCCTTCTAGGTCCTTAAGTTCAGCCTTTTGACTGAATCCAAACTTTGCAGAACAAATCCTTTTATTTGTATTAATACATTTTTGTTCAACTTTTATATTTTCATTTAGTTTTAAAATGAGCATATTTAAAATGCCAAAGAATAAAGTAACTTTCAATAAAATAATCTTCCCATATTGACTGGCACAATCAGAACACCAGTAAGCCATAAGGGGTAAACCTACGCTGATGATTTAGTTCTAACTTCCACTGTCTGACTGGCGCCACTGCCACGGGAGGCTGGTTAGCAAGAGTTATAGGGGTCAAGTATGCCAGTCTGTTATCAGGTTTTGACAATTATGCACTGTGTTTCTGCTTGAATTGGAATTTGTGAATAGCTGCACAGCTCGACAGTATTTTTTAATTCTGTCTGCTTAACATTCCATCTTGTCAGGAATAAAGGAAAGCTATCCAGTAATGTAGAAATTGTGAAAGAATACATTTTCGAAGTTGTAGGATGCTTAGACCTGGATAACGTTTCAAACTATAGACAATTGCCTCTTTCAAGAACCACAATTAATTAGCATCATGATTTAGCCTTCAAGTTAACAGAATAACTTCATGCAATACTTCAAAAGGAAAATATATATTATTCAATTGCTTTGGATGAATCAACTGATACTACTGACTCAGCACAGGTTTTATACTTCATTTGGGTGATAATAGAAGATTTTATTTGCTACAAAGAGTTACTCACTTTGGTCACTCTGGGGAACAGAACTTGGGGAATAGATATCTTCAACAACTTTCAAGATAAATGTGAAGTTGGACTGAATTTGATAAATTTAGTGAGTGTATGTACAGACAGTGTACCTTCCATGACAGGAAAACATGAAGGGTTTATTGCACAGATTAAAAAAAGTATTAACAGAATCAGGTGGTCTCATTACTTTTCATTATAACTTGCATCAGAAAAATCTCTGTGCTAAAGCTACTATTTTAAGTGACACTTTGCAACATATAAGTATTGTTAGCTATATTTGTACACATGCAACACAGCATCTTCAGTTTCACAATATGCTAAAGTTGAATTATGACTCATTCGGTGTGGATTTGCCACATCATTCTAAAGTGTGTTGGCTATCTCAGGGTCGAGTGTTAGTTAAAATTTTCTCTCTATGAAAACAGATAGTTACATTTTAAGAAGAACAGAATCAGCAATGTGAAAAAGGTTGAATATTGAAAAAAAAATATTGAAAAAATGTATTGAAAAATATTTCTATAGGAATGCATCATTTCTGTGTGATCTCATGTCCAATAAAAATGACTTGGATATTTCTTGCAAGGTAAAACTAAGTATATATATGATATGTGGCAAAAAAATCCAAGCATAAAAAAAAAGCTATATTTTTCAAAATACTTCTTCAAAAGGAAATTTTGGATGAACATTTTCCCCAGTTAGCAAAGGTGACTGATGAGCAGGATGATATATGCAAATCATTTGAAGAATATGCAGCTGTTACCCACCTATTAATTGGAGAATACAATGAAAGTTTCACTGACTTTGAGAATCATGACATCACACTCAAATTAGCATTTCAGCTTCCCCTAGTTGATATCACCAAGGCACCTAACAAACTACAGACAGAATTGACTGAGCTCTCAGTAAATGACATTTTAAAGTCATTGTTTGATGCTAAAAAAGATCTGACTGAAATATGGGAAAATGCGGTAGAATATCCACCCCTTAAGCAAAATGCCCCCAAAAATGCTTTCTTGCTTTTCAATCATTTACTGCTGCAAAGACTTTCCTACCTAACTGAAATCAAGATGCACTTAAGGTCACAAATGCCTGATACCCATCTAGAGGATCAACTGAAACTGCAGACCTCCATGCTCAACCAAATATTCTAATGGTTTCCAACAAAAAGCAGACACGACAAAGTAATTAAAAGGTTAGTTAACTTCAAAATTAACAAATAGTTTTCATTTTTTGAAATTATTAAATACATAGTAGTTAGATTTGTACAAAATAATTTACATTTTTAAGTCTATCTAATTGAAGTTTCTTGAAAGCAGCTTTATTTGATTACAGCTAAGTTAATGCAGCCTTCCAGCATGAAGAGGTTCCCCACCCCTTTAATAAGCCCATTTACGTAACACTTTTGAAAAGACAAACTAAATTAAATTAATGGAAAGCAGACAGTGATTGTTTTCAAGTGTAAAGCAAAAGGAGGAAAGGATTATAAAATGGCACAAGAGATCTTTTGGGGATAAAAGAAGTGTTTACTATCTAGATGGAGATAGTGGTTTCACAGGTATATACTAGTTGTCAAAATGTGTAATAAAATTGTACATCTTATGGAATTAGATTTTGCATGTAAATTATACCTTTATAAAAATGGCAATTTAAAAACAAAGCAAAAAATGAAAATTATTTAAATTATGCATAATTTAATGTAAAATTCAAACTTCTCTTTCGAACCCTAATCTGATTCCCCAGATACATTGAAAAAATTCTTCCTCTGAATCTCTTTAACAGCTGTTATTATTCTTTCATTTGCTTATATTATTCTTTATGGTATTTACTTTATGTTGTAATCAGGTTTTTGTATCTTATCTGCCCCATATTCCACCTATGACTGTTATAGTAACTGTCGGACAACACAAACTATTTTGCCTGACTTTATGTTTCCTTTATAGTCTGGCCCTTTAATTTTGATGATAATTGGTCATAAAGACTTTGTGGGATCACACTTGTAATCCCAGCATTCTGGAAGGCCAAGGTGGAAGGATTGCTGGAGGCCAGGAATATGAGACCAGCCTGGGAAAAATAGCAAGACTCCTGTCTATACAAAAAAATAGAAAATGTTAGCCAGACATGGTAACACATGCACCTGTAGTCCTAGGAGTTCAGGAGACTGATGCAGGAGGATTGCTTGAGCCCAAGAATTCAAGGTTACAGTGAGCTATGATTGGGCCATTGTACTCCAGCCTGGGCAACAGAGCAAGACCCTGTCTCAAGGAAAAAAAAAAAAAAAAGACTTGGTGGGAGCAAGTGTTAGGTGAGCACAAATGAATGTGTGTGTTTTTGTGAGCATATGTATATATTCACTTGTCAGTTGTATACTGAATGCATAGTTTTTGTGAGTTATAAATTTAGCTAGGCTGAGAAGTGACAAAGAATCAAAGGATGCACAACAATCATTTTTGATAATTCCCAGTTAGAGATAGCCAGATTGGCTGCTTCTGTCTTGCTTTCACTTTGACATTGAACTACTCTTAATGACAAAAAATAGACAATGGCTGCAATACTGTAATATAAAAATATTCATGAATAATTACTAAAATCTGCATGATACAAGACAGGCAGAAATATATCCTTTACCACTACATTCTTCAACCACACCTCAAAGAGTGCAGGCTCCAAATCATCTTAGGTAAGATTTACTTTCTTAAAGAGCAAGGGGTTCTTTCATGTTCCCAAATCAACATATTTATCTTTGTGTTCTAATTACACTTATTTCAGGGATTTAATAGCAATGCTACTGAGTCAGAGATGGAAGATAGGCAATAGCATATTGCATCTTAGCACAGAAAATTGCTGGCAGACTGCTTTAAATTGTCAAGGAATTATCTTAATTGTAGACAGTAGGGTAGAGAGAAAAAGCGAGTAGAAAAAGAGAGACAGAGAGAGATGGGACTAGCAAGTGCTATAGTAAGTAAAGTTACATTAAGCATTTAAAATTATCTTGTTCACCTACCCTATAGGATAGCTTCATAATCATTGATAACTAAAAAAACGAATGCTATCAATACCTATATCTATCTAACTAATCTATAAATTTTTAAAAGGCCCATAAAATCTAAATCCTTAAGAGCAAATATTGGATCTCCAGTATCTTGTATCCTTTAAAAAATGACTAAACAGGAAATAAATTATGAAGCATTATGAAGGTATTAAATATTTCAAAAATTGATCATTAGCTTAAAGATATAAAAAGAAACAAATTAAAGAAAGAGTTACTAGTACTAAATAGTGAGAAAAAATATATAATTCTCAGCTTTCTAAAATTGAACTGGAATGAGATAATAGTTATTTCATTCCAGAAATTGATGACATATTCATTTTATTGTTACGAAATACAGACAACAGAATAAAAAAGATTGTATATCCCTAAATTCTCTGTTATTAAATATTATTAATTATATATAAATATAGTAATATATTAATTAATACCACTAATATAGTAAATAATATAAAATGAATCATGAAATGGTAAGAGAATATATACAATAGGAGAATAAATTAAGGGCTAAATATATTAATTTTAAAATAATTGTAAAGCATTTGCAGTCCTTAATTTAAAAAACACATCTCCAATTAACTGAGGGAAAGAAATTCTAGTACAAAGAATTGTTAAAAGAAATAATTCTTTTTAATAAATCTACACAAATTGAAAGTTATATGCCAAATGTCTAAAAGTAAAAAAAAGCAGTAAAAACAAGAGTTCAAAAGTATTTTAAAATTTATGAAAAGTAAAAGCTAGAAAAAAGAAGAAAAAAAATTTTTGTCCAATAATAGATTATAGCAATATAAATTAAAAACATTTGGAAATTTAAAAATAATTTATTAATATCTATAATTTGCTAATATTACTTTAATATACAGTTGTATATGAAGGATTAACTATACAAGTAAAAGATAACACAAAGAATTTAAACTATTTAAACTAATATTCAAAACATAATGCAAAATTATTGCTAAATATTACATTTTTACTTATGAAATAGTGTTTCCAAGGGTTCATAGAACTATAAAAGATACTATTCTAAGCTAGGCTACAAAGAAAAGCAGATATTCCATGAAATTAACAAATGTATTGAAAACAGAAATGAACCAATAAAGCTAAACACCAAGTCTAACAAAATCATAAACTAACATCAGTTTTCTAGTAATTAAAAATAAAAAATTTTAATGAAAGAAAAAGAGAAACTCTAATCAAAAACTATAAAACATGTATAAGGAAACTTGAGAAATTAAAAATACAGTCAATAATGATTTTAAAATATACAACAATAGAACTGATAATTAATACACAATGTTTTAAAAATTAAAATTATAATAATTTCTTAAAATTTAAATAAATTATTAAATATAAGGTCTATTCTACAATAAATTAAAATTTGAATGAAATGAATAGTTATGAAAAATATAATTTTTCATAAATTATCAAAAGTGAAAATATCTGTCATAACATATTATAGAAATATTATTGACATAATAAAAGATAGCAAACAACATAGATCAAAATGGGAGCAATAAGAAAGTGAATTCTAACAAAATACCATATCCAGAGGTTGTACTGGAGAAGTCTGCCAAACCATTCTGTAGAAGAAATTATCCCCATGCTACTCAATTTTGGTGCACAGAAAAAGAAGAAAAATTCTTTGCAGGGAGTGAGTGGGACGCTCACATGGAGGATATGTCTGGACTGCAAGTCCCTCAAGCACAGTCATCCAGGTAAGTTGCATGTGTTCAAATAAACGATGCTAAAATTGAATTAGCATCTTGTCGCAGTGTTCTGATATATCTTGTTACAGAATTATAGGTCCAGGAAAGTTCCTGTTAGATGCTGTGCTCAGATATTCTTGTGAAAAATGATTGGTAAGTCAACAGCTTCAGTGAAACTAACTGCTTTAAAGTGAAAAAGTTATTGAAGTCCACATCCACTTTCCCAAGTGCTGAATTATATGTGAAATATTAAATGGAATGTAAAAATAATCCACACCTATCCATCAAGACCAACAATATCTGCCAGACTCTAGTTGATTCATATAAGATTATGTAATAAAGCTCAAGGATCAGGGAGTTCATGTTGAGGTTATATCCAGACTCTGAAACTCTGAAGACACATATCCATAGGTATAAATAATATTGAATATATACAGGAATGTTAATTGGTTCAGAGGTGAATGTTAAACTGATTAAATATTCCAATGAGTTAATCCCTAAGACAATACAATCATCACTAGCCACAAGTGGCCATAGAGCACTTGAAATACAGCAAGTCCAAATTAAGATGCGCAATAAGTGTAAAATACACACTGATTTTAAAGGCTTACAGAGGAAGGAAGGAATAAAATTTCACTGATAATTTGTACATTAATTACATATTAAAATAATAGTTTGATTATATTGGTTTAAACAAAGTATATTACTAAAATTAATTTTTACCTGTATAATTTTAATGTTGCTGCTAGACAAATTAAAATTACTTAAGTGACTCTCAATATATTTCTATTGGATAATAATGCCTTAGAAGCATAGGTCCCTAAAATCAGAGATTTCCTCAGGGTTTCTCAAGTTTCTCCAGCTATTCTACCCCCTCACCCACATCTGGTCTGCATGCCATACACAGACTGTCCTTTTAATGCTTTATCTTTGCACTGATTTTCCACTTCCTTAAATCTCAGTATATAGATTATCGGCTATGTTAATGTGTAATATGTATGAACTCCAAGCAACGCCAGCCATACATGTCCAATATACCCTAGTAATGAAGGCACATGTCAAACAAACAAAATCCCAGTTTAGGACTTTAGACCAGATTTAGTAAAATTTAGTAAAGATCATTGTTCAACAAATGTTAAGTAAAATACTAAGAAATACAATTAATTATATAACAAAAGATCTATCAAATATTTTCAGAAAGATTTCTTCCATATTGAAAATACAGTTATATATCAGGAACTCTATTGCAATTATGAAAACAATGGAACAACTATATAAAATTTGATATCATTAGTTGTGAGGACATAAAATCAATATATATTTCCTTATAAATCTATTAAAATTAAAAGTGGATTGTTTTCTTAGCTAATATAGGCAATGCATATCTCAAAATGGTATTAACATAGTGAAAGCTAAAAAAAATAGACATTTCCATATTACCGAGGATAAGACACAAATATCTTTCTCATTTAATATTTAACATAATCTTAGTAAAGATCACCTGTTGTAAAATAGAGGAGACAGAAATCAGAGAAAAAATTTAATCTAAGTAGGGAAAAATCACTATTACTCGTGGATAACATAATGAAGAAATACAATTGAAATATTTTAGGATAAATGAATATCCAAATAGTAGTTTTGCACAAATTAAATAAATAAATATCAGTAACTGTACTAAATTTTGAAAAATACCAGTTTTATTCCTCAAAGTAACACAAAATTAATATATAGAAATGACATTAGAAGAAAGTTGAGAAGGTTTGATGAAGAAACTAAAGCTAAAAAGTAAAGAAAAAAGGGACACTACCAAGAGCTAGCTAGCATGCGCATACTCTCTATGTATATATCTTCAATAAATAAAGTTGCATCTACTTAGTGATGGGAATACATCATATTGTAAAGATATAAATTCCTTCCAAAATAATTTAAATGTTGATGAAGATCTAATAAAAATCCATTTGTTTTATTTTAAGATGATTCTAAAATTCCTCTGGCAGAATAAATGGAGGGAATAGCCAAAATAAATATGGCATTGAAAAGAATTAAGCAGAGATTTTCCTTACCAGATGTCAAAACACAAAGCCACTGTAGTTAATTGGGTCTGTTTGGCAGAGATTACCATTTTTCTGTCCAAAGTTTATTCTCCAATTCTTCTTTAGCACAAGGAGTTTTACTTAGGTACGTTTCAGCTTAATTTGCATTTCACATCTCTTCTGGCTAGCTGTGTCTTCGTGACTAGATTCTGGCCCATGAGTTTTAAGTAGCAGTGATATGTACAGTGTCTGAGTTCCGCCCTTAAAAGACAGGAAGCTTGGAAGCTCTTCTTTGAAATGGTTGTCTTAGACTGTCATTGTGAAGCTGTTTGCCTGGGATGGCAGAGCAATAAAATAAAGAGCCCAGGTACCCAATACTATGAAGATGTCACTTTAGCACTAAGCTCCTTATGCAAGAACTAGGACAATAAATAATAAATAGCACAATAAAAAGCACAATAAAATAAGCACAATAAATAGCACAATAAAAGAACTGAAGTAATAAATTTCTCTACTTTAAAAATCACTGTTATTTGACCTTTATGTTACTTGGTGTGGTATCCTCATTAACATGGGACTCATTCAAAAAGAACATCTGATAAATGAAATAGATTGATGCAGGAATTTAATATATGATAAAGTCAGTAATATATGAGTGGGGTGAGATGTATATATTTGAGATAGTGTTTTTAAAATAAGTTATTTGATGAAACAAGAAAGTTTGGAATCATACACCAAAAAAATTGAGCTAATCAAAAAGTTAAATATAAAATAAAAACAAAATAGCAAAGATTCTTCAGCTGTGAAGTAAAGAGAATTTTTTTAAAAATTTAAATATAGTACATAGAATTAAAATACATTTTGATGTATACTCATTACAATTTAATACTTGGTATGTAAAAAATTATATGCAAAATTAAGAGTCAAAGGAAATACAAATGTCCAAGTAGTACTAATGTCTTTCCATTAAAAAAATAAGCCTTTGTCACATTGAAACTCATCTAAAAGAAGTCAGAATACATATAAAAGTCACCCTGTACAGTAATTTCAAGGAGATATATATTGTTTTGTTTTGTTTTGTTTTGTTTGAGACAGAGTCTTGCTTTGTTGCCCAGGCTAGAGTGAGTGCCGTGGCGTCAGCCTAGCTCACAGCAACCTCAAACTCCTGGGCTCAAGCGATCCTGCTGCCTCAGCCTCCCGAGTAGCTGGGACTACAGGCATGCGCCACCATGCCCGGCTAATTTTTTCTATATATATTAGTTGGCCAATTAATCTCTTTCTATTTATAGTAGAGACAGGGTCTTGCTCTTGCTCAGATCTGGTTTCGAACTCCTGACCTAGAGCAATCCGCCCGCCTCAGCCTCCCAGAATGCTAGGATTATAGGCGTGAGCCACCGCGCCCAGCCTCAAAGATATATTTTGACCATTCTAATGTAGGAACCTGTTTTGTTAGTATGCAGTGAAAACTTTTTCTTTCTTTCTTTCCCTGCAGGGGGATGGGGTTGGGGGAGTTAGAGATACCGGGCTTACGAACAGGGGCTCTTCTCCTGCAAACCGACCTTCAGCCAGAGATAACAGGAAGTTAGCCCAGGGGTGGGGCAATCAGCTAACTGTATACCTCTGCTTCTGGTTATCGCTTGCTTGCTGCTGCTAGGCAGACTTACCGCCGGAGGGCAACCAGTCCTCCAATCATTTGAAAGGCAACTAGAGAGGGCACCAATCATTTCAAAAGTCAATACGCGTAATTAGCTTGGGCATCGCGGGTGTTCAGGAGGGAGGGGGGGATCCGCTTCAGTCGGGGTCCTTGCCTAAAGGGAGACCTCTGCGTAGGTGCTCTACGGCTTGGACCCTGGCTAGCCAGAAAATAATCCTCCTCTTGTGTAATTGCATCCTCGGTGTCTTTGCCCTTCTGTTCGGCGGAGTGTAGGAGGCCAGTCCCTAACACTAAAAGAATATTTGTTTTGGAATAAACAAATTATTCATATTAAGGATCAAATGAAAATATTAAAATATAAAAATATAGAGGAAAGAAGATTACTGCTTTTATGTTTACCCAGGGAATTTGAAAATGACCTATTATTACTTTTAGAAAAGAAATTATCATACAATGATAGAAATACAAAGAACTTCAAGATTGTTTCATTGCTTTGAGAAACAAAAACAATAATGTGACTATAGCCTATGTTTGCTGCATAAAATGTGTGATGTGCTTTATTAACATAAAAACAATTAACATTGTGTATATTATGTTTTAGCATTTAATATTTTCCTGGATATTTTAAACATTTCCTGGCATATTAAAAAAATGCAATTTATATGAAATCTCTTTACCAGTGTTTTAAGTAGGAGTCTTCACATTTAAGCCAGGCTAATAAAATTTGTAAAATAACATTATACCAATCAGATTTGCACCACAGGAAAGTTTGCTTAGCTGCAAGTTATTTTTTTAATTAATACTTTCTATTTGCTGAAAATTAGGATATAGGGGAACTTAAGGCATTGTTAAGGTTGATGCTGAAATTCTTATGTCCATATTACCCATAGCAACAATTTTCTTTGGGTGAAATGGTCAATATTTCCTCAATTAAAAGAACACTGAGAAATGCCAAATATCTAATGTGCTTTCAAGGCCACTGTATTAAAGACTTATCTTTTAAAGTTAAAGCTAGGTGAGAGCAAATTTTGTTGCCTTTAAAAGGAACATTAAAAGATTATCAAGGGGTAGCACTGTGCTTTCTTTAGGAGCAGAGGGCTAATACAGACTTGCATAATTGAAGTTGGAGGTTGTTCATATATTAACACAGCTTCTCTAACCAATGTCTACTCTTCTCTCTGTTCAATAAATGTTGGATGAAGGGATGACTGAAGAAGGGCAAGGAAGGATAAGCAAGCGGCAAAGGGAGGGGGAAAAGTGGGGGTTCTTTTAAGGACAAAAAAGGAATACAGTAGTTATCCCTTATTTGTGGCATCACTTCCCACAGTTTCAGTTACCAGTGGTCAATTGAGGTCCAAAAATATTAAATGGGGACATTCCAGAAATAAGCAATTCCTAAGTTTATATTGTTGTGATGAAATCTCTCACTGGCGAAGGAAAGTGACTCCCAATGCTGGGAGCCACTTGAAGTCCAAGTGGGTCCTTGGCTTCATGCAAGAAAGAATTCAGGAGTGAGCTGACAGTACAAAGTGAAAGTGAGATTTATTCAGAAACTTTAGCAAGTTTACTACACACATAGAGCAGAGGCCACTTCACCCTAAAGAAAGGAACGAACTGGCCCCCTGGTTCCTGTTGCCCTTTTGTTTAAGTAATGGTTTAATTATGTAGGCTAAACAAAGGGAGGAATATTTATGGAGGGGTGGTGTTTTCCTGAAATCAGCAGTACAGGAGAAATGCTCTATTTCTCTACCATCTTGGTTCTAACTGGTTGCAACTTGCTCTCCCTCCATCCCGTTTTGACCAGGGTAATTTGAAACTTTGTTTTGAGACTTCCTGCCTCAGTTAAGTAATGGCCAAAGCAGTGCCTAAAGCCACGTCCAAAGCAGTACCTGCCAGTTCTCCGTCTCATCACCATCCCGCTCCATCCTGCTTGGTACATGAAGACTCCCTTGGTCTAGTGTATCCACGCTACCTGCCTGTTCTTATCAGCCATCTCAGTTATCAGATTGACTGTCACAGTATCACAGTGCTTGTATTTAAGTAACTCTTATTTTACTAAATAGTGGCCCCAAAGTGCAGGAATAGTGATGTCGGCAATTCAAATATGCTAAAGAGAAGCCATAATGTGGTTCCTTTAAGTGAAAAGATGAAAGTTTTCAATAAGTAAAGAAAAAATTGTATGCTGAGGTTGCTAAGATCTGCAATATAACAAGATATTTTGAGAGAAAGGGGGACTTCAGTAACACAACTTTTGTTACAGTTTATTGTTGGAATTCTTCTACATTATTAATAGTAATTGTTATTAATCTCTTACTGGGCCTAATTTATAAATTATATTTCATCATAAGTATGTATGTATAGGAAAAAACAGTATATATAGGGTTTGACACTATCTGCAGTTTTAAGAAAGGTAACTGGCAGGCCCTGCTGGATAAAAAGTCATAAGAACTGAACCTTGGTCTCTGATAAAATGGGAGGTAGTGGAGAAATTAGGCAAAACCAGTTAGAAGCAAGATGTTGATGAAAATAACCTCAGGTTATCCTCACTACTTATCATAATCTGGTTTTAATGCATTTACATGCTAAAAGAAACTCCCACCTTAACAGAACAGCTTGTAAATGACATCACAATTCCCAGAAGTTACCCTATATGGTTCAAAAGGGGGAAGGACCCTCATTTCTGGAAGATCCCCACCACTTTCTCAAAAATCTTATGAATAATCCTTCCTCTGCTTAACCTAAAATTAAACAAGAAGTACAAAATAAGACCCTGGAAACTCACACAGGTCTATTCTCTGTTGCTCTGAGAGATATTTGCTGTTCTGCCTATCAAGCAGCCTTCCTTCTATATGTTACTTCAATAAACTTGCTTTTACTCTGATGACTCGCTCTTGAATTCTTTCCTACACAAAGCCACAAACCCACTTATCCTTCAGCCTAGACCTCAGTTTTGGGAACCACTTCACTGTATCATCTTTCCTGAAATCCAGATGGAAGTAAGGGACTCCCCCACTCAGACCTCAAATTAAGACCACGTGGTGCCATTTGGCTCTAACAAATGGGTGAGTCTTCATTGGTTTAACTTCATTGTTCTTTGGGTAATGAAGATGGGGTTTCTGCCTTGGTATGCTTGTTTCATCTGCTTCCTTGTTTAGTCTACCCTGTTAACTGTCTCCTGTCAGTTTCTCTCTTGATCATAATTTGGTGTTCAGTCTTCCAATTTCTTCTTTCTTTCTTTTTTGGAAAGGTCCCAAATTATGTTGGCTTTGAGACATGGAACCATGTTCCGTGACTCTAATTTGTGCTAGGCTTCATACCTTTGGGGATCATTGTTGGCTATTGCTCCCTCATCCCCCAGAAGTTCTGAGGTCCTCAGCAAGCTACCTCCAGATCCTCTGGGGTCTTTAGCTTTTGGCAGACGGACTTTCATTGTAATTATTGGCCTCAGTTTGTGTTAGGTTTCAGGCCTTTGGAGATTACTGTTGGACATCACCTGGCAGTTCTGTGGTCATCAGCATTTGGTGTAGTGACTCTCGTTGGTCAACTCCTGAATGCTGCAGGTCAATCGGCATTTGGCACCCTGGATTCAGGTTGGGTGACTATGCTAATAGCCAGTCTCAAATTTGTCTCCCCATTACATCTGCCACTAAAAAGTTAAAATATAGAGTCTGTTAAGCTCTTTATCTCTCCATTTTCTTTTCTGCCTATTTTGAAACTGTAGTTGCTAAGTTACTGGCATTGAGATACAACGCACTATCTATGGTATCACTAATTTGAGGTTAGAACAGCCAGTTCTAGCTACAATATAAACATTAAAAACTCATTTGAAACTGATTGAAAAAAATGTAAAAGAGGCTTTTTATTAAAAAAAAAAATCTCAAACTACCACAGAAGCTACTTTTCCCAAAACTTTGGTCCCTAGCTTTCATTATGTTACCTATTAGGGAAACTAAAGTTTGACCATGTGATCTAGTTCCAAATTTAACAGAAACAATTTGGATCCAACCATCTTTTACAAACCGATAAGTTTATATTGTTAGTTATGACTAGAATTCACAAGTAAAAACTATTAGATATTTGTGTTCATGCATGAATACATGCTTAAATGTATTTATGTGTATGTACATGTATTGTGTGTTGTGTCCACAAGGCATTAAATTGACTTATAAAGGCACACTCAAAAATTAAAGAAATAGGTCTAAATGTTTCTCAAGTTCACATGAATTTAATAAATTTTTGGTAAATAAACTAGGTTATTAAAAAGAGATTGATAAAATAAAAATAAAAATGTCTTCAAATTGTCCGCATATATTTTTGCTTGTATTTACTAATCATTTCTATGTTTACTAGTCATTTCTATGTCTACTAGTCATTTCTATGTCAGGATTTGACACCAAGGTTATAAAACTATAAACCGGGTCAGAAATAAAATGATCTGTGTTTATGTGATTTTTAATAAATAAGACTAATTCGATATTGATGGTTTAACAAAAACAACTAAATCTTCTGAGTTATTGACAAAATATTCATGTGTTTAACTTTAAGGTCCTTATTAAGGTGAAATCTAATATTCACAGGCTATAAAAATGGTTAACAAGAAAATAACTTAAAATAATAAAGATCTAAATAAACTGTTAAAATAATAAATTAGATATATATAAATAAAGGTGATGCTTAGACAATTCAAAGTTTCCTACTTGTTAGGTTCTTACTAAAATTTAAGGTGACTAAGAATAAAAAATTCTAGTCAATATATGTAGCTATATATATTTTAATAAATATAAAGTAGACAAAAAGTTTTTAATAAAAAATTGTAGAAGAGACATAAATGTGTTATTATTGAAAAAAGAGTAATTTTGTCTAACTCAAAGTTTAAAGTTTATTTTTGAAAAAAATAAGAAATCAGTAAATATTAGTAAAAGAGACAGATGTAAAAAGTTATACATATAAAGATACATTTTTTAATAAGAAAGTTTAACAAAAAGGGAATAATTTTATATGAGAAAGGATCTTATATAATGAATTTTTATCCTAAAATAAAGTGAATGGTTATTTAAAAAGGAAAAAATTAAGACAAAAGAGAAATTTCAAGCATGTCATAGATGGTCTCTGTAAGTGGTAATAAAGTTTATAAAAGAGAGTTTACAGAAGGATTTTATATGTGATCAAATTGACTATAATTTAAAAATTTGGTTAAAACAACAAAGGTCTCTTAAAGTGTTGATTTACTCTTAATAAAATTACAAAAAGTTTTGATTCTAATTCAATAATTTGCTTCTTTTAAAACTTCACAGATTTATATCCCAGAAGTTCAACTTTTGCTATGTTTTACTGCTTTTACTTTTTTCTCCCTTGAAAAGGCTAAGATGATAAGTCTCTCCCTCAACCTTTTTCTTTGGCTCCTATATATTTCTCCCCTCTGGTTCTAATGTTGTTATGGCCTGACATTAAAATCTTTATCTTGAAGATTTAAAAATACAGTATTTTTCTCCAGTATAACTTAATTCTATACTCAACTTTTCTTTATATGTCTAAATTATTCAATATGGTAAAAAAAACTTTTCATGCTGTTACTAAGAGTAATATAGCTCCCTATTTAAGCTACTAGTTTTTCTTATTCACATTCCTCTATGCTGTAATATGTACTCATGACATTGAACACTTTTCCTGTGTCTAATTAATTCAAGTATGCTGTTCATCCAGTTTGACTTCCAAGTTATCTAAATGACTCTCCTATTAAGAAAAAAGAAAATGATCACCCTACAGAAAGATAGATTTTCTTTACCTTTTGGTAACTGGCTTGATAAACAGAGATTTTGTGTTTTATGAAGATAATTCCTATGCTGTCCTTGTTAGGTTTGTGATTGCTTTAAAAAAAAAAAAAACAAACTTTAAAAAGTTGAGGTTTTTGCATCCATATAACTTTCTATATTGCCTTTAAAGTCTTTTAATTGCTCTTGGTTAAATAAATTACTATTATTTTACAATACGCTACCCTTAACATGTGATTTTGTTTTAATCAGATGTTTTGAAGCTTTTAACTTCTTTGCTAAATATCCTCAAATCACATCAAAGGTATATCAAATATTGTTAACTAACCCTTATGCTGTTAAGTTACAGGGCCTTGACTCATGGGTATTTAATACCAAATTCACATTAACAAAAGTCTTGTTTTCAGCTCCAAGAGAAGACAACAATCAAAATGAACTACTTTCATAAAACAAAGCAACAGGCCTGTATTCAGAGACATTAAAACTGATTTAATAATTTTGCTTCCCTCTATAAATAGTTACTAGATAACCTAAATATTTAGCTACTTGTAAGTTTCATTTTTCTATCATTATCAGAATTAGACATGATTTATAATTTCCTATCATTATCAGAACTAGACATGCCTTATAAACTTTTTGCTTAAAACATAGTTCATTCATATTTAAAAAAAACCAACAAAGACATTTTATACAAAAGTCTCTAAGTTATTAGGCTCAAATGGTTATACTTTTTATAACAAAATTCCTTGCAAGTCTGAAACTAAAACCAAGATTCACCATGCTTGTAGATAAGATAGTTTATAACCTTGCCTTTGGTGTTTTGACTTTTGTTCTTATATTACCTAAAGGATCTTAAAAGATTAATAGTAACCAAGGTTCTCATTTCACAAGACATGACATTCAGAAATGGACAATAAAATAAAGCATAAAGATTTTACTTGCCATATAATCCAACTGGCGCAGGTCTAATAATTACAAAAAAGAAAAGGTTGTTTAAAAACACAAATCTGTGTACTGTCCAAAAGTAGCTCCTTAGGGTCCTGGACCAAGAATCTTCTGGAGGCTATACAGGTTTTGAATAGGTCACCACTATCACGCATAGCATTGCTCCTTATAAGTTGTTGGCAAAGCCTATGAAACAGCCCTACAAATTCTCAGAGTTACCTCTGAGATGTTGAGCCATGTCCCTAAAGCAAATGGCCAAATCATACTTCTGAAAACACCAAAAGACCTGATGAGTGTTGGTGGCAGGTGGACATAAAATTGAAAGAAGTTGCCTCCACTGGGTGAGAGAAGCCAGGTGTCATATTGTAGAACAGACTCAAAGCCTGTAACAGCCTCTGTAATAGGGACTATGGGAGAAAATACATCAGTAATAAAGTAAAAAGACTTGCCTTTGAGAGTTCTTTCTAAACACCTATGTTTACACCTGTAGGCTATCTCACTGCTATCTGTAAGAAATGACAATATATTTTTAGATTGAACTACGACAACAGCAGCGGTCAACAGCCAGTCTGACTATTGAGTTCACAGACATCTACCTGTGTCCAGTAGGAGTGGGATGCCGCAGAATATGCTGCCCTTAATATCACAGAATTATGCTGACTATATGAGCTCTCCAGAGAGTGACAACTCTACCCATGTGGGTGACATCAACTCCACCATCCATCATTGGCAGCTACCTATACTTCAGAATTTTTCTCATCTTCCAGCCATCAGTGAAACTAAGAAACATGTTTTTACATTAATGAGACAACATAAATATTACAGGGAGCCAGCACACATCATTTTGGGGTAGAGTAACATAAAAGGCAGTTATACGTGAAATGTTATGTCAAAAGGCCCTCTTTACATAAAAAGACATAATCATACTACAGATTCCTTCACATACTCCTGGTTGATGGGATAACTACCCACTTTCAGAACATATCCACAATGCCAGGGTATAGGCATCCTCCTAGACTGAGAAACAAGACTGCCTCATAACAGCTAGAGCTTATACTAACCTTCAGAGACTGAGTGGTTGTACGGCACACACTTGTGGCTGTACCTCCCTCATAATTAGACTGAGAGATGTAGCATAGAGTGACCTTTCCTGCCAAGAGTTAGACAGAAAGCTCTGCTCATGGTACCTAATAAGATAAAGGGCCTTGAGAGCTCATTTCTCCAGGTTTTTTACTTAGTGGAAATGGCCCTTAAGCATTCTCATTCCTGGGACAAGAACATTAGATGCTCTCACCCAAGTTACTGCTCTGGCCCAATTCACAGCTACAGCACTGAACCACACTAAAAGTACTGTACAAATCTTAAGCCAAGAAACTGCCCAAATAAAAAAAGTAGTCTTACAAAATAGAATGGCCATAGTTCCACTCACCACAGCACAGGGCGTGACCAGTGCCTTAGTCCCAACAGGTACAACTCCCTGTTGCACATATATTCCAAATAATAAAAGGTAATGTTACTGATGCTTTAAATCCAGCTTTTCCCCCCATTTCCATTTAAAGCTCCACAGTTAAGCACTATTAGTATTTTATTAGTACTAGCAGAGGTCATTGTCATTGGTGTAGCCAATTATTTTCTGATTTATAGACACATTTTCTATTTGCTCACCATTTCTTCTTTCAGTACATTCCCCCAGGAATTTTTCTTTCTTCTCAAAATAACATCCTTTAGAATTTCTTTTATTTCTAGTCTCTTGGTGGTCACTCAGTGGTTTAGATAAAATACTTTTATTTGACGTGTGCATGTTTATCTTATTGCTTAAATATATTGTGATCATATCCTTTTTTTTCTTTCCATTTTTCATTGTAGCCATTTTAGTGTCTTATCTGGACATTAATGTAATTGCTAATGGACATTAGCTAATTAGTAATGAAGCAAACCTTGGACATCTAATTCTATTGTTAACTGATTCTCTGACTTTTATAATGATGTCATTCTTTATACTTAATCTGTGATCATCTTTCGACCTTACACTGGGAAAATTTGTTATTTCTTGGTTATCAGAAGACATAGCTGACCCTACTTTTCTTCAGGCTACATCTAGAATCCAAGCCCAATGAAAGAATCTGAGGCCCTGATCGTTATATCATATTTGGGCTTCTATGAACAGTTGTTCTCAAGGGAACCCTGGCCCTCCAGGTTGCCTAGTGCTCCAGCTCCAGTAATTCTTTGTTTATTTTTTCCTCTGTTTCCTTGGGTAAGTGGCAAAAGACATTGGTACACTTCTCTACCTCCTGTGAAAACAACTATTCTATTCAGGATCTGTCTGTCCTGAAGTGATATATTCCCTAGAACATTCAGCCTTCCATAAAGCTGGAAGCAAAACTCTCATTACTTTTTGTACTCAGTGTGCTTTCATATCACCAAAGAAAATAGCTCAGCAAAAGAAAGGTTGGCCCTTTATCACAGAAGCTTCTGAATTCAGGATCACCACCCAGCCCCTTTGAAATTTTTGCTGATCACTAGTAAAATAAATAAGTGTGTTTTAAATAAGGCTAAACTCATTACACTAAATAATGTGAATTTTTCTATAATTAAATTCTCTCCTATTCATTTGTTATAAAATATTTTATGAAAAAAATGTGGGTGTGATAGATGGCAGAGTTTTGGGTTTTTTTTATTTTGTTTTAAGTGATTTACCCAACTTAAAAAAAAATTCAATGCCATAAGCCAGGCGTCCTCAAACTATGGCCTGCGGGCCACATGCGGCCCGCCAAGGACATTTATCCTGCCCGCTGGGTGTTTTTGCCACCGCTATCTGTCCTGCTTAGCCACCAACTTGTCCAGGGCCCACAGTGCGCATGTGTGGAATGTGCGCCACACTCTGCAATGGCCCTCCAATGGTCTGAGGGACAGTGAACTGGCCCTCTGTTTAAAAAGTTTGAGGACCCCTACCAAAAGAAGCACACATCTCTTTATTTTATTTTTGGGGGGAAAAATCAAAATTTTGGTCCAACTGAAAGTATTTTGAGCTTATTAGTCTATATATAATATGTGATATAGCCGTAGATTCTGTGCATTAGGAAAAGAAATAACAAATCTTAATAATAAATAAGTAGGGAAAACATGAGTTTCCGTACAGAAAAAGTGTTTTGTATAGCTTACAAACAAATTGGGGAAGCTAAGATTTATTCATCCATTATTAGAAACTCCTACTTAAAAAACTAATTATTGGAAATTGCAGGTTTTTGTTTTTCTTTATATTAATTTAAGAAATTTTATAGATCGTGTATGCGTACACAAAATGTCAATAAGAATGCTAACAATAGCCAAATTTTCTTTAACATTGACTCTTGTGCTATATTAGAGTCTCATCATTAGAAGTGAATTAAATAAGCTTGGCTGAGTAACCGCTGGTTATGAATGCTTCTTTTCAATGTGTTTGTTGTTCTAAGGGACACGCTTTGCTCAGATGTCTATATTACTATATATTTTACATGCTTTATGTAATATATTTCTTTCTGTTTTATTTTATTTTTTTTGTTTGGTTGTGTTTTTTTGTTTGTTTGTTTTTTGAGACATGTTTTGCTCTGTCACCCAGGCTGGAATATAGTAGCCCAATCATAGCTCACTCCAGTCTTAAACTCCTGGGCTCAAGTGATCCTGCCGCCTCAGCCTCCTGAATGGCTGGAAGTACAAGTGTGTGCCACCATGCCCAGCTAATTTAAAAAAAAAATTAATTGTTTTATAGGGACAGGGTGTTGCTATAGTCCCAAGTCTGGTCTCCAACTCCTGGCCTCAAGCGTTCTTCCCACATCAGTCTCCCAAAATGCTAGGACCACAGGCATAAGCCATTGTTCTTGGGTGCTTTATATATTTCTAAATGCCTATCTTTCTAAATGTCTATATGCATAGTTCTGGCCACTATGATGGGCAAATAAGCTATAATATAACAATGAGTCGTCTTCATTCTTTAGAATAGAAAAGTTCTTTATGTGAGTCTACTATTGGCTATATAAGTAAAGAGGGCATTATAAATTATCCTCTCATCCTGAGGCATCAGGCAAAGCAAAATCTGATATTTTCCATTAAAATTTGCTATTGTGTGACAAGCTAGTTTTCATAATCTTGAACCAAACCTATGGCACTACATCCAAATAAAGGGAAATAATTGGATTATAAAAGTCAGAACCTCAAAGAAGGTGATTTTCTTCTAATTGCTCTGAGTTCATTCTGCTCAGGTCAGGCAACACTGAACTTTTTAATATTTTATAATTGTTTATTTTTAATTATTAGGTGTATATAACAGTGGCATATATTTATGGGGTATATATGATGTTTTGATACAGGCATATAATGTGTAACAATCAAATCAGGGTAATTGGGATATCAATCATCTCGAGTATTCATCATTTGTTTGTGTCAGGAACATTCCAGTTCCACTCTCTTAGTTACTTTAAATTATAGTATAACTTATTTAACACACTACTTTGCATCATTATGAATTCTAGTAGCTGTTACAGATAAAGATGTATCTATTTTCCCATGTGCACTATGCTCATAATCAATTAAAATGTATTTAGATAGTAAACAAGGTACACATATGAAAAATATTAAATTTGTTATCAGAGATAAAGAATTTATATGTGTAATTTTGAATATGGTTTGTCTATGATTTTTTTTCCATTTCAACTTTAGTATGTTAATGTTTATGTCACATAATTCAGTAGTCCCCAACCTTTTTGACACCAGGGACCAGTTTCAGGGAAGACAATTTATGCACAGACCTGGGTGGGAGAGATGCTTCTGGGATGATTCAAGTGCATTACATTTATTGTGCAGTCAAACCTCTCTGCTAATGATAATATGTATTTGCAGCTGGTTTCTAGCGCTAACATCACCTCCTCAGCTCCACTTCAGATTATCAGGCATTAGATTCTCATGAGGAGTGCACAACCTAGATCCCTCACATGTGCAGTTTACAGTAGAGTCCATGCTCATATGAGAATCCAATGCTGCCACTGATCTGACAGTAGGTGGAGTGTATGGGGTGATATGCCCAATGGGGAGCGGCTGTAAATACAGATGAAGCTTTGCAAGATTGCCAGCAGCTCACCTCCCGCTGTGTGGCCCAGTTCCTAACAGGCCACAAACCAGTACTGGTCTGAAGCCTGGGAGTTGGTGACCACAGATGTAAATGATTTTAACCACCAGTAGCTAGGAAAATGATAAAGAAAATAGTGACAATGTTTGTTAAGGAGCTTCTCATTATTAATTGTTATTATTTATCATCTTTTATCATACCTCAAAGACATTTATTAAGAAAACCATGGCTTATGATCTTGAGAGTGTTAACCTCAAGATCATAAGGTTGATTTTCAACTTTAAAAATCAACAAAATAAAATATTTTCTACATTGCTCTTTTTGAGTTACTATAAGATTTAAATATTATTCATAAAACAAGTTATACTCAATATTTGACTACAAGATTTTAATAATCAATTTAAATATAGCTTAGTGCTCAAGTTAACTAATAATAAGCTTTTGAGATTTATGGCTTTATCTTTCAAAAAAGTCATATACTTGCTGCAGAGGATGAGAGAATCTCCAAGGAAGAGTAGGGTTTTGTCCTGGACACTTTGTTTTAAGTTTGGATTGCAAATAATTGTGAGACCTTAAGTAAATTACACATCATTTTTGATCTCTCTTTTTTACAATGTCTTTTGCATATTTTTTCAGCCCTCTGCTCTTCCACTGTTTCAGAAATTAATTTTTATGTTGAGCAAGTACTTTCAATTTTTCTATTGCTTCAATTGTATAATACTAATAATGACAGAAATCAATGTAAGAAAATGATCAAATACCCATAAGGGCTTGTCCTATGATCAAAATTTATTAGAAATCAAATCTTAAATGTGACTATATCTCATTCGACCATTATATAGCAGCTAAACTACTTAATTTGTGTTTTCATACCCAGTCATATAAAATGGACACTCTCAGAAAGCAGCAGTAGTTCAATCTATGACTTTGAGTATCTCTCAAGAACACTACAGAACATTGTCAGAGGTGTGTATTTGCCAGTTTGTAAAACAAGGTTCCTGTGGGTTCTCTTGCACAGACTAGCTTTTTCTTTAAAACACCTTGTGTATTTTATTATCTTTATCTTTGGTGCTATTATCTTTAGCACAAAATCTGCCAAAATGTAGAGGATATATTTGCCCTTTGATTTTAAACTTTTAAGAAGTGAGTATGCAGAGAAACCTGTGATATTCAAAAATTACTTGATATCAATATTTTCAATAAGCTTCAGAAAAAGCAACCAATTGTTATAAACAGAATTATACAAAAGTAACACATTTATACTGAAAATCTTAATTTACTCATAATGTCTTATATTTAAATATTAACATTTTATCAATATATCTATATATATCAGTTTATCTTTCGCCTCTGCATAGACTTTATCACCTGCATTTATATGGAAATCTAATACCAAAGTCTGGAACAAGTTTTAAATTTAAGCCCTTTGAATTTAAATACACTGTTTAATATCACTATGTCCTTCAATTTCCAAGAACTTATTACCTAGAGTATTGATAGATAATGGGAGTCAGGATAAAATAAGGACACAGCTAACAGAAGATTCTTACCCTTAAGCTGGCTGATATTAAAAGAATTGGCTAGAGTCCATTGCTATATAAATGGTATGTAATATTGTACCTGAGACTGAAGAACTTGGGTACGCAGCATAAAAATGATTAAGGTCATCCCTGTGGATAGCAGGATGCCCAGTCAGAGCATAATCCCACCCACCCAGCATACATACCTATACAAATGTAAAAAGCAATGCTAAAACAGAAATATTATAAAGATAAAGGAAGTTGTAGAGTAGAAGATGAGTCAAAATTATAGTATATTTTTCTCTGTGTTTTTAAGAATTTATTTTATAAAATTAAAATTTTAACTATTTTATAAAATTTATTGTAACAACTTTCATAAATATGAGATTACCTCATAAAATATGAGATTACATTTTCTTTCATAGTAAATTATTTAAATGGTTTTCAGGCATGGACAGGCATGTACATGCTAAGCTGAAAAGTTTTAATATTTAAGGCCAAATTATAAGACTTTCCTCCCAGAGCTCCATCTGGAAATCACAACAGTCTGCATGATTTCCCTAAGGGTCTCCACCAATTGCCATAGTCCTAAGCCTTCTCGCCAATCTCTATACCCTTGCTCTTATGCCCTTACTTCTGCTCTTCGTATGTCAATCCTGTTATTTCTGCCAGATAAAATTCTAGTCATCATTTTTGCATAACATTATCTTCCATGAAAAGCTGCTTTCATTTCATAGGATTAACTGCAGCATCTGGCCTAAGACTAGGCACATGGTATGGAGTGAATAAATATCTGTTGAATCAAAGAATCAATTTATTCAATGAACTTTGTTCATGCTACATGTAGAGGACTTAAAACATTACATTTATGACTTGGAGCGTATTTTTATGGTTGTCTCTAATGTACTCTGTACACATTGAAGGCTGAGACTCTGACTTCTTATTCAGTTTGTTTCTTCCACATTTAACCATGTGCCTAGAACATGAGGTCAGGTGCTATTGGATTGCTGTAGCTTTGCTTTATGACAATTTGTATTCTATTTTAACTACTCAGAGCTTCAGTATCCCTCATCTTTGTAATAACCTTACAGGTAATTAAATTTCCTTACATTTCTATCCTGTTTTAAAAATCTGTGAACCTGTGCTATCATAACTTGTTTGCTTTCATGTTAGAAAATTGACGTGAGTTAAAAAAAAAAACTACATAAATAATTCAAGTGATTAAAATTGAGGCAAATGATCTCTATTCTTCTTTTCTACTCTAAAATTTTGAAAATCATAAGTAAACAGCTTAGTTGACAAAGTTTATCTTGTACTTAAATTCCTGTGAAAATGATAAATTACCAATTATTGACCTACATAACATTCAGCAAGTTCATTACAAAATTCATTAACACAAAGCATTGAACATCACTGAATCTTTACTACTCAAATTATCCTATTGAAATTTTGGAGTTTCTGAATAAAATATTCTAGCATTTTATCTGTCTATCTACCTATGTATATATGTATGTATCTGTGTATCTATCATCTATGTTTCCATCTATCTATGTTTCCATCTATCTATGCATCAATCCATCTAACATCAATTTATCTACCTATCTATCTACGTGGTGATGCCCATACATACCTTATTTTATCTCAAATCCTTCAGAACATGGGTTATAGGAGAAAAAATTTTATCAGTTGCTCTCAGTACCAATCTCATCCAGGATTTATGTAGCTTCCCTAATTTCTAAGTCTCTGGAAAATTATACAAATGTGAATTATTTTGTTTCTCTGTCCATTTGTCTAACATGTATTTTCATTTCCTTAGACACATGTTTTCATCGAATATATTAAAACAAACATCTCAAGTTTTCATTATAAAGTATTTAGTAGAAAATATATGCTTGTTCTACTATTCTAGTCTTGTGGGCCTAGTGAAATGTTTAATTTGCTTCTGGGATGCTTAGATATTGCTATAAATTTAGATACTTCCAATTCTTCTTTTGTTCTCATTCCATAAATGTATACAATATCATGAATCTCACTTTTCAATTTATTATATTGAAGGTGTTTTTTGTATATGTATTATTCTCAGTTTACTTCCTATGGCGCTAGCTTTTTATTGTAATATAAGGTAAAATGCCTAATCTGAAAGCTGCATGTTATCTTATACTCTTAATTGATAATGTTTTTGACAGATGTCCTCTAATTAGTTATTTGCAAAGTGACAAATTTGACCATAGAAAATATTTTAATACTTCCAATATTTTACCTGGATATTTATTACACATGATATTTGTCATATGCAATCCATGTTATCCCAGAAATTTAGATAATTGATAGATTTCAACTCTCTTGCTATACTAAAGTTGATGCATCAATTTACCAATATAATCAAATTCATGCATGAATAAAATAAATTTTTGATAATTTATCAATTAGAGAAACAACTTCAGCAGTCTCACCTTGGATTCAGACTGAGAGAACTCATCACATGATAAAATAAAATAATAAAAAGTAAGCAAAATAACACTAGCAAAAAAAGCAATGTCAATTACTAAATAATAATGCTTTCCTCTTGATTAATAAAATGTGGTATATGTATACCACGGAGTACTATTCAGCTCTAAGAAACAACAGTGATATAGCACATCTTGTATTTTCCTGGATAGAGCTGGAACTCATACTACTAAGTGAAGTATCCCAAGAATGGAAAAACAAGCACCACATATATTCACCAGCAAACTGGTATTAACTGAGCAGCACCTAAGAGGACACATAGGAACTACATTAATTGGGTATTGGGCGGGTGGGAGGGGGGAAGGGGGCGGGTATATACATACATAATAAGCGAGATACGCACTGTCTGGGGGATGGTCACGCTTGAAGCTCAGACTCATGAGGGGAGGGGGAACAAGGGCACTATTTGAAACCTTAAAATTTGTCCCCCATAATATGCTGAAATAATAAATAAATAAATAAAATAATTACCCCATCTCATTGATTAAAGTGTCTACAATCCCAGTATAGACACGAGTATCAAGATATTTGGAAATACAAGGCCCAAAGACAGAAGTATGGGGAATATTTTGAAGATTATAAAATATGACTTCATAATACCAAAGAGCACTTTTTTAATAAGAAGAAGGCTTTTGTATCTCATGTTCATAAGTTCTTTCCCCCAGATAGTAATAAGCATATATTCCCTAATTTTAAAACTGTAAACCCTGAATCTTCACGATCATCACTCTCTTTGGTGGTGCATTTTTTTTTCTAAAGAATATAAACTGATTTAAGAAGTCAAATAGTCTTACACAGTATAAGAATGCTATCTTTTAATTGCAATTTAGTCTCTTCTTTCTTATCCAGGATTCAATGAACATACTTTATTCCATCATTATTACTATTTATAACTTTCTTTACTATTAAATCTTTTATTTTTTATATGCTTTTCAAACAAATATGACCTATTTCCCACTTGAGTAAAATAAATTGAAAAGGTTTTATTAGTTCTGAGTTAATTCCTTCATTATCTGAAGAAACTTGATTGAGATTGTTAGCAGTCCTAAAATTGACTTGCAAAAACAGCCAAATAGGATCAAAAACATTTGTTAATTACTAGTTAATTGATTAGTAAAATATATGTATTGATGCTGAGCAATATATAAATTGTTATTTTGGGTGCCTATATTTCTCACCTTTTATTTCCTTCAGGTTTTTTTCACTAGGGTTTATTCACTATTCAGTAAATACTTATTGCATTTGAAACTACTTAAAAGGTTAATATTTATTCACAAATTATCTTTCATTCATGAAACAATGTAAACTATACTGTTTATTTCCTCTATAAACTACTTAACATTTTTGATATTTCTTACTTTCAAGCCATATTTTCTGTTTTCGAGGTACAACTTTATAGAGCACAGTAAACATTTTGATTGTGTACAAAACAGAATACATTGTGACTAGAAAACTCTTTTGGCAATATTTTTAACAATTTTCTAAAACCTTGATAATATAACTTTACAATTAATGGGGGAGATGGTGAGCTAAGCTGGTAAATGTTTGTCTCTCCAAAGCATAGGTATTTTTCCCCCAGTGTTTTTCCTCCTTTAGATAAGAAATAATCAGAAAGTTTTGTAAATAAATATTAATTTTGGTGAGTAAAATGGTTGCTTGTCTGATTTTATTACTATATTCAAGTCAGTAAGTTGTATGTGCTCTGGTGTTGTGTTTGATAAGCTACCTGTGAAGGTAATTAAAAGCAAGAAGGAATGAACATACTTGAATTTTGCCTTCTTTCCTGAACACTGCTATATTTTTATATTAAGTAAATATATTAATATTTTTTCAAATATCTGCTAAAGCTTGGGATATATGTCTCTTTTCTAAATTCCTCAATTATTGGAGATAAGGACGCATCCCAACCTATACCAAAAAAAAAGTCAACAATTGAGAGAAGGACATAGACCTATAATGTTTTTATATTACTATAAACATAATTATTGAGCTTGTTCACCAACTTTTATTGAATGAGGAGAAAAAGATCCTAGAGTTGAGGTGACCTGTTCGTAGTGTGAGATGTGACACACCCCAACAGTGGTAAAACTATAGACACATTGCTTCTTAAAGGACGAGTGTGCTAATTATTTTGATTTTGCTATTGGGGCAATAGTAATTTGAGCCCAAATGTTGGCTTCCTTCCCTGAGTTCAAATTTCTTAATTTCTTTATTTTTTTAAATATCTAAAATCATATCTTTAAAAAATAATTTTTTTATGACTCATAGCAAAAATGTTGAAGCAGACTCAATTCTTATAATTACTTCTATGCAGTTTACAAAGAACACATTTATTATGTTCTATGAACTTGGCATTGTGCTGATAAACAAAAGCAAAAGTAAAACAATTCATGTTGCTTGAAGAACATTTTGAATAATCAGGAAAACCAAAAGACAAACCATATAGCAGGAACTGTTTTGAGCTTATCTTTTGCTTTGTTTTGTTATAACAATTGATTGAGGTAGATTCAATTAATATACCCATTATACAGATGAAAATTGGGACATAAATTAATTGAATGAATTGCCTGAGTTAATTTTCTCCTAAAGGGTTGAATAGAGTTTCAAACAGCAATATATTTAATTTCAAAGATTATCGACTTACTGTCCATGTCAGGTATAAGGGCCTAATTGTATTCCTACTAAAATATATAATACTGAAACAACAATTGCCATTCTGTGTGCCCAAACACATATAATTGAAATGCAAATGAAAGATGAATAATAGGTTTAAATTAAAAATTTAAAAGAACTAAATCACTTGAATATTTCTAAAATGTGTTTAATAACAAAATATTTACAACATACATGACAAGAAATTGGGTCAAACCAAGGTTTCTGAATTCATCAATATTTGGCGACAACATTGAGATAGTGACATTTTGTTTAGAGAAAAATCAATTTAAGAGACAGAGTCTGGTATCATATTGCCTGGAAATAAGACTCTGTTTCACTACTCATCATCTCTGGATATGTGGCAAATCGTCAAGCCCTTCTAAGACTTAGTTTCCCAATGTGTAACTATAGTTATATTTAAAGTCATTAATAAGCAAACTTTATCTTGTTTCAAAATGGTTTAATATTTAGGGATAACTATACCTATTAAAACCCTGACAAAAACCATAATTTGTTTCAAAATGTAGGTGCATCTGAAGTATGGAGGGTTGAAAGAAATATATATATATATATATATATATATATGTATATATATATAGTGCCTAAACAAAATAAGACTTAAACTCTTATTATTCATAAAAAAAAATTTCATTGAACATAAGCCTATTTACTGTTCATAGGTAAACAGCAAATATGACTCCTAGATTAAGAATTAACAGAATAAAATAATATATCCTCAAAGAATAGTATAAGAAATATCCATTTTCTTACCTTTCTTGTTGAATAATTTGTGTATTTAAGGCTACATACATTTTCCTTTAGTAATCTTTTTATCTTTACCTCATAGGTTTGCTACATACTAATTTCAGTTCTAAAAATACTGAAATCACTATTTTAACTCCCTCTTTAACATAAAATTTATATCATAACACATTTTATTACCCAAACATGTGTTACTGTTTTGTTTTTGTATGAATCATTTTAAGCTAAATTATACTGCTGCTATAACAAAGAACACCACGATTTTAGGGACTTACAAGAAAAATGGCTTATTTCTTACTCCAATTTTGTTTCCATTGAGAATTGGTTTTAGCTATATTCTTATGCCTTATTCTAGGATCTCAGCTGAAGAATTAGTGCAGGTCTGTAGTATGCTATTTTGTTGGCAGTATTACATGATGACTCCTAAAATTTCCAATTGGAAATGTCCCATATTAATATTCACCAAAGCAATTCAAATTTGGAATTAAGGAGGCCAGGAAATACAATCCTACCCTTCTTGCAAGAAAGTATAGAGAACATTCGAGAACAATAATGAAAGCCATTACAATGTTTCTAGCTTGATTATGGCACAAAGGGTTATAGATTATGTTCTACTGATACTCTGAAATAGTTTAAACTTTGTAGTCAAATATTTACATCCAACTACATGTGATTTCCATCTGATAGGTGCAGAATATAATGTGTGTTTTAGATAAATTAAATCAAATGGATTAGGAAACAAAGCATCCACTCAAAATGATGAGGTCCCTTGAGATGCAGGGCAAAGGCAGGGGTTTGGGCTAAGAGTAGTACTAGCTATGAGATGCTAAATTCTCATCTTCTATAACATAAAGTAAACAGCAATTAAAATTTTTAAAAAACAGGAAAGAGCAACATAGCATGCTATTTGGAAATGGGAAGTAAATATCATAACAAGCAACTGATTAGCATTGAAATTGGTTGCTTCTTGGAACTATGAGGAGTGGACAAAGAAATAATATGGGGCTAGAGAAAGCTCCTTTTCAAAAGGTCAGTTTTTTCTCTTACCTTATATATATATTTGATAAAATTAAACATTAATTCAAAGGTTTTAATTTTCATATTAATATAATTTTAGTTAATAATTAGTGGCTCTTTTTAATCATAAAACATGGAATGGGTTTTTTATTTGTCTTGTTTTCAGTAAGGAAAAATTGAAATGATTTAAGGTGGTTCATGAATCTGTATTTTGAAAAGGAAGTACAGATTATAAAAGCCTCTTATTAAGGTCATACCAAAAATTACAGAACCTGTATTTCACAAAAGACAATTGAAATATGTGCAGCTTCTCTCAAATGTTCAAGGATGAGTCTATCATTTATAAATTAATGACAAATAGGTAAATAATCAATAGATATGCAAGTGGTGGGAAAATAGGAGAATCAAGAAAAAGTCCAAGTTTATTGTATTCTGAAAAGGGAGCACTGTATATGCTTGTATAACATTATAATAATAGTACAAACTCTAGCTGAACTGGAACTTCTTAATGTAGTATGGAGCAGTCACTGAAAATCCCAGGAGAAATGAGAAGTTCCCAGAAAAGATAATATTTATCATTTTAAAAAATTATCTATTATTTACAAAGGCCATTTTATTAGTGAAACTTTCATATAACTGGCCTTCTGAGTATCTTCACTAGTCTTTATGGTCCATAAATTCTCTGCCGTGTTACATACTTTTGTTCAGTACCATCTCTTAAAATTCATCTCCTGGCTTTGGTAAGAGTATATTATTTTGTACTTCTCCTTCTTTGGCATCTTGCATCCTGTTTTCATTACTAGACTCTAAAAGACCTGTTTCTATTTTGATTTTCTGCTCTATACATGTTTTGCTTCAGTGATCTCGTCCTTTCTCTTTTTCCAATGGCCATCACTTCCAGACAGGTGACTACTGTATGTCTATTTAAAGCTTGATCAAATCCCTACACATAGGATTATTCAATAACTTTGTAGAACAAAGAAGTTATTTAATGGATAAAAAATTAGTGTTAGGGATAATCTACTCTGTAGAATATTAAATCATAGGTAGAATGGATTCTGAGTGAATTATTTTGTTCCTATCCTAGAAGTCCACATTTTACACAAATAGGTTTATATGTAACTTTACAATTGTCAACATTGTTTCATCTGATTATTTGGGGATAGTTTTATAAAAATTAATTTGATTCATAATTGTAAATAATGCTGAGAAAGTAAGTAACAAAGGATATAAATATTTTTGGTAGAATGTCTATGAGGTTGGAAGTTTGTATTGATTATATTATCTAAATCTTACAAAAATGCTGAAAGATATCACTAACCTCATTTATTTTAATAAGTGAAAGCCAATTGCTGAAAGAGAAATTACTTATCAAAAGTAGCAAAATTTTAAGTTACAAAGACCAGGATGAAGGCCACCCTCTTCATTTTATTATACCATGATGATTTCTCTTATCTAAAAAGAACAAGTTTTAAAAAGACTATATCATGAATAATGTACTAATTATCATTTTAAGCTGTGAAATTTAATTACCTAATATAATTAAAGTCATATATTAATTTGCCCACATCTTATTCTTGAAATTAATAGCAAATTAGTTATTTAATGTATAATTATGTGAAAATTATTAACTTCATTTTTCAATATCTGTTCTTTTAGAAAAAAATCTTTGAATATTGACTAACCAAACATAGCAGTGCAATTTGTAGTGGAAAACAAAAATACAATACTGACATTTATATAAATGTTTGTAGCTAAACCACAAGTTATTGAGATCCAGTTGCTGAGTTCTGGAAGCTGCTAGTAACTTGTCAGGATAGTCTAATATATGTAACATACAATTCCATCTTCATAGTAGCCTCACTCATGTTACAAAGTAAATTACAGAGTCTCAGCTCCTTACAGTCAAGGACAAGATGCAAGCTCCCTTGCAACAAGACTAGCTTTTACATGACCTCTAAGATTACCCATAAAGTGATAGAGAAAACAGTGTCAAATGGAGGTTGGCTCAGTTTTGTGGATAAGAGGAAATGGGCTTGATCCTGCACCAGAAATCTCTGCCACAGTTACCTCTGTGGCCACTAAATACCCACTTCATTCTTTATTTCCATGTTTAAAGTATACTCCTCCACAAGAAGAAAACCTAAAATACTACCATTTAGTAATACATTCCAATTATGGTGTAGGATCTCTAAGGGAATGAGCAGTACCTATTAAATCAGAATGTATTTCCTCTTGGTCTAATCAACGTATGATATAAAAAGCCCCCAACTTGGTTTATTGGTGTATCTCACCAATACACTGTAGTATACAAGGAAAGGATAACTATCGTAAAAACGTCAAGTCTGAAAGGAAGAGATGGGAAGATTTTCAGCAGTTTCACAAAACTGCTGGGAATCTTATGGGATGATCATGGGGTCCCTGCCCTGACAGTGGGTAGTGTTCTCTGATTAGGGCTCTTTCTGCTCTTTGAGAGGAACTCCCTTTCTGATTTTTTTTTTTAAATAAATATGGGCACTGCTCTTTAGTGAGAGGGAGCCTTCTTTGGCCACATTTCAGATGAATATTAGTGTAGTTTTTTTAAAACATATTTTTAGAAACCGGACTTGTAGGTCCTTGGACAATATAATTCTCCTCAGAACTCAAAGGGCTTCTGATCTGTTCCCACTCAATTCTTTGTATTAGTAACAATATATAAATATTTCTTAAATCTACATCATTTATTTGCATCCTTTCCCAGTTTCCTTATTAAAAATTTAATGGCTGCTGCCTTGAGGCTATCTAGTTTGTGCAAAAACTGAAAGCCTGGGACTTAATAGGTCTTTTCTGTTTTCTCAGACTTATTTTCTTCTCCTTTAATTTAAAAGCATACACATTTCCTAAGGCATCAATGCCACAAACACTCAGGCTCCTTTCTCTGGATTCCTTTCTCTTTCTTACTATACTTTATCTAATTGTCTCTGAAACTATCTTTTCCTCACCCAATATAGCTGATAATTGTTAGCACACACTAAAATTTTTCACTCTTTCTTACAACTCCCCCTCGAGTTCTTGGCATAAACTTCCTTCCAGGTTACTGCAGGTAAAAATGTCACAAAATGTTTTGCTCCAATGTAACATGGACCTTTATAAAGGAACCCTCTGGAATCCAGAT
The DNA here is from genome assembly GCA_008750895.1 of Mirza zaza. Lineage (NCBI taxonomy): Eukaryota > Metazoa > Chordata > Mammalia > Primates > Cheirogaleidae > Mirza > Mirza zaza. The sequence goes on along the minus strand of VSMD01123212.1, from coordinate 36,965 downwards.
CTATAACTCTACAATTCTATAGGAATGTTGTTACTCATGTTACCTGTCTTCCAGGGTTATCTATGAGTGAATGGTACAATCATCCACTCAAGTGTTCAAAATAAAATCAGGGATTCTTAGCTCTTTCTGCTCATATACACCAATTCTTATTAATCATGAAGTGCTTTTTATTCTGCCTCATTAATATCTCTTGAGATCACTCACTTCTCTAATCCTCACTACAAAATTCTCCTAACTGATATCCATGAATTCAGGCTTTACTGCTTAGCAAATATGCAAATAGGATCACATCATTGCTCCTCAAAATTGCTCCTATTACCCTCAAGAGAAAATTGCAAGCTACTTAGTATAGCATTCAAATTATTAAAGTATCCAGACCCCAGTACCCTCTTATTCATTATCATTCCCAAATTATATTCTAACGTTGGGCCATTGCTCCTAAAGGCTGAGTTTTCTATCTCTCCTTTTTGCTCCCATGATATCATCTGTTTCCCCATATTTCTACACTGTAATTTTCTTGCCTTCTTATTTGTCTCTTCAATAAAACTTGCCAGATCTTTTAGGACATCTGCAGTGTTTTCTTTGTCTTTATATCATCAGTCCTTAATATATTCCCAGGCACACTGTAGACACTCAGTACTACTTGCTGCATGATTGAATGAAAGCAAATATTAGATACTAAGCACTCTCTACCTCACCTCCTTTAGTCACCCAAGTAGTGCAGAGAGGAGTGGACATCTTTTCAATTACAGGCTCATTATAAGCATCTTAAAAATGTATTCATGTTCATATTCTAGAACCAAGATTTAAGCACCTTAGAACTTCAGGGATATGTTGAAATATATATTGAATGTCATAACAGAAAATATCTGTATCAGTGTGTGATGGATACTGAAATAGGAACTTCATGGAAGAATCTGTTAGCAGCAGTAGAGAAAAACTTTTGTTTTTCTTTGTTTGTTTCTGTCAAAGAAGAAGGAAGGCAGATTAGAGGCTTCCAATACCTGAAAAGAACAAAGGTTTCTCTATTTTCCTTTTGTCTGTTCTCCCTAAAAATTATTAGTGCACCTCTGGAGGTTAGTGAGCATGTGGAATATGCAGCTGTGGTTAATATAAATACTAGATCTGAGCACATAACTTCTATTTCTAGAAGAGGTATGTATATTGCTAAAGAACCACCAAAGGGAAAAATAAGGATGGTCTCAAGGCTGTTGTTTCACACAAATTCCTGAATCCACACTCACCATCAAAACAGACCATCAAAGCAACACAAAACAAAGCAAAATCACAAATTCACATTCAGTAAATCTGAAGGTGACCCAGTTATCAGCACTGTAAATAAGTATGCCAGGTGATTTTAATGGAGTTGGCTAATAAATCCCATTTTAAAATATGCTGGTGTAGTGTATAAGGAATGTGTATAAAGTTAGATCAGTGGGATTGAAATATCCTAATTACCAATTTATTTTTTTTTATTAATAAATATACTCAACATCTCTAATCCTTAAATGTCCCTTTAGGTACATCATCATTTGTGGCTTCAGAGCATGCTCAGTGAATTGGTTATAACACAATACTTTATGAGCAGCTGTACTTCATGATTCCCAAGAGGTCTGACTTGCTTATTTTTTACCGAGACGGTGATATTGCCTGAGAAGAAAGTCAGGTTCCACATTCCACTTGACCAAAAGGTTTAGATTTTGTCTCTTAATGAAGATTGAGAAAGGGACAAAATTATATCGAATAATGTAGTCCCTAGCCCACAAAGTCCAGCTGCAGAGAAGCAGAACTAAGTGAGAGCTAATTAACACTATCTTCTCTATCAACCAATACTGAGCACATTACGCTTGCTATCAGCCAGTAACTCTGAGATGCCAATTATGAACTGTCTTCTATTTTACTTATTTTGTCTTTACCTAGATGGAGCAATCCAATCACTCTGTTTTCCCTTTTTAGTAAAAGGAGGATCAAAAAGAAGCAAAATATGCCCACACACATTTTTTTCTGTTTTGCACAGAGAATTGTGTAAATTCATTAACTCATTCGTTTTCAGAATCCAAATTAAGATGTGACTCACATAGATAAGGGTCTATTAGTTATTGCCTACCAAATTATAATTAATTTTTAATTCCTCTCCTTTAGTGAGTTCAAATTAACAAGTAAATTAGTATTAGTAAATTAACAAGTATCTGCCTTAAGTCACGATTAATTATCAAGTATCACACTTTCAAATTATACATTATAAGTATTTACTGATAAAATAAATATTGGTGAAATACTGGTGTGGAATAGGAGTCATTTTCTTTATTCACAATTGTATCTTCTCTGAGCTAAACAACAACTACAAGAATTATACAGTTTACTTACTAGCACATGAGTTCCAAAAATTATGTGTTAAATTTCAATATTTATTTCTTAATCCCTAGAAGACCTGTGAGTATGTCATCCAATAAAAATGAGGGTAACATAAGTGAAATGTTCCCTGAATGGTTCTTCTACTTAATTCATTTCTTTATTAAATATTTCTTGAACATTTACCAGGTGACAAACTCAACACCACATTCTAGCGATATAGGGATGAGACAGCTATACAATTGTTGTCATGAGATTTCAATTGAGTGAATACTTACTATAAAACAGTGAAAAAGATGAAGTTAATGAGGTGATAGAATGAACACTTGTGACATCTTTGTTCTCGGTTCTACAGTGAGGAACCATTATATTTTTAATTTAATTTTTTGAGATATTTATAGATTCACATGCAGTTGTAAGAAATAATACAAAGCAGTCTCTGTATACTTTGCCTAGTTTCCCCCAGATAATTTCCAAGCCTGTAGTAAAATATTTCAACCAGCATATTGACTTTAATACAATTCATCAATGCTAATCAAATTTCCCTGCTTTTGTTTGTATTTGCATGTGGGTGCACATGTGAATTAAGTTCTATACAATTTTGTCACCTGTTTAGGTTCATGTATCCACTACCACAGTCAAGTTACTAAATAAGTCTAACAGCACAAAAATCCTTCCTATTTCCCTTTTTAACCACACCCATTTCCCAACTACCTCTCCATCCTAAACCCTGGTAACAATAAATCTGTTTTCCATGTGTATAATTTTGTCATTTCAAGAATGTTATATAAATGAAATCTTACAGCCTATAACCTTTTGGGATTGGCTTTTTTTAAAATTCAGTATAATTTTCTTGATAGTCATCCAAGTTATTTTGTTCTTTCCTTTTTATTTCTTGTATGGATATACCAGTTGCCTTAACCATTCACCCATTGAAGGATGTTTGGATTGTTTCAAGCTCTGGCCTATTACCAAAAAATAAAAAATAAAAAAAAGCTTCTATAAAAATTCCTGTACAGGTTTTTGTGAGGATATAAATTTTCATTTCTCTGGGATAAATGCCCAATTGTACAACTGCTAAGTATATTACTAGTATTTTGTTTAGTTTTTAAGAAACTGCCAAATTGTTTTCCAGAGTGGCTTCACCATTTAACAGTCCCAATAGCAACATATGGGTGACCAGTTAGCATCCTCACCTGCACTTAATGCTGTCACTATTTTTTATTAGAGCCATTATGATGGTTGTGTAGTGACATCTCATCGTGATTTTAATTTGCATTTTCTTGATTGCTAAATATGCTCAATATTTTTTCATGTGTTTATTTGCACATCATAATTTTTGTTTTCTTACTGTTGAATCTTGAGATATATGTATACACACACACACACACACACCTGAAAGATATTGCAGATTTAGTTCCAGATTACTGCAATAAAATAATTCACATGGATTTTTTGGTTTCCCACTGCATATAAAAGTTGTTTACACTATACCGTAATCTATTAAGTGTGCAGAAGCATTATGTCTAAAAAATAATGTACATATCTTAATTTAAAAATACTTTGTTGCTAATAAATGCTAATGATTATCTGAACCATTGGAGAGTCATAATCATTTTTGCTGGTGGAGGGTCTTGCCTGGATGTTGATGGCTGCTGACTGGGGTGGTGGTTGCTGTAGTTTAGGGTGGCTGTGGCAATGTCTCTAACATAAGACAACAGTGAAGTTTGCCACATCAGTTGATTCTTCAGCACATTTTGCTGTTTGGTAGCATTTTATCCACAGTAGAACTTCTTTCAACATTGGAGTCAATCCTCCCAAACCCTGTTGCTACTTTATCAACTAAATTTATAGAATATTCTAGATTCTGCATTGTCATTCCAACAATGTTCCAAGTATTTTCACTGTAAGTATTTTCCCATTTCAAGAAAACACTTTCTTGAAAGCTCATTCATAAGAAACAGCTTGCAGTGATTCAGTCACATCTTCACTTCTAATTCTAGTTCTCTTGCTATTTCCACCACTGAAGTCTTGACCCTAGATGACACCTCTTTCCAATACAAGGCTGGTTTTGTTTACACTGAAAATCTGTTGTTCAGTGTAGCCACATTCATCAATGATCTTAGCTAGATTTTCTGGATAAATTGCTACAGCTTATATGTCGCCATTTGTTGTCTCAACTGTACTTTTATGTTAGGGAGATGGCTTCTTTCTTAAAACCTTATCAACGGACCTCTGCTAGCTCCACACTTTTCTTCTGTAGCTTCCTCACCCCTTTTGGCCTTCATAGAATCGAGGAGAGTTAGGGCCTTGCTCTGGATTAGGCTTTAGTTTAAGAGAATGTCATGGTTGGTTTCATCTTTTTTTTTTTTTTTTAATCATTTATGTGTTCACTGGAGTCACATTTTTAATTTCCATCAATAATTTTTCCTTTGCATTTGCAACTTGGCTGTTTGGCACAAGAGGACTATAGATTTCAGCCTATCTCATCTTTTGACATACCTTCCTCACTAAGCTCAACCATTTCTAGCTTTTGATTTAAAGTGAGAAACATGCAATTCTTCTTTCACTAGAGCACTTAGAGGCCATTGTAAGATAATAATTTGGTAATTGGCCTAATTTTAACATTTTTGTGTCTCAGGGAATAGGGAGGCCTGATGAAAGGGGGAGAGATGGGGGAACCGCCAGTGGGGAGAGCTGTCAGAACATACACAGCACTTATTGATTGTTTGCTGTCTTATATGGGTACAGTTTGTAGAGCCCCCAAATTATTACAACAGTAACAGTCAAAACCACTGATCACATTTCACCATAACAGATATAACCATGAAAAATTTTGAAATATTGAGAGAATTATCAAAATGTGACAAAGAGACATAAAATGAGCACCTGCTGTTGGAAAAAATGGTGTCAATAGACTTGCTCAATGTAGGGTTGCCACAAAGCTTCAATTATATATAAAAAACATAGTATCTACAAATAGCAATAAAGTGAAACGCAGTAAGGAGGTATGCTTGTATGAGTTGCTGGAAGAGGTTGAAATCCCCAACTATAATTGTTGTTTTGAATGTTTCTGCTTTCAGCTTTCAGCTTTTGTTTCATTCGCTTTGAGGCTTTGTTGTTTAGTGTGCATATATTTAAAATCATTATGTCTTGCTGGTGAACTGTTCTCTTTATCATTATGTAATAATGTCCCTCTTTGTCACTAGTCATTTTCTTTGTTCCTAAGTTTACTTTAAATGATATAAATGTACTTTTTCCTGCTTTCTCGTGGTTAATATTTGGGTAGTACGTCATTTTCTATCCTTTTACTTTCAGTCAACCAATCTTATTATTCAATGTGAAATGAATGTATTCAAGGCAGTATATATTTAAGTCATGTTTTTTATTCATTTTGCCAATCTCTGTCTTTTCACTGGCGTACTTAGATTATCTATATTTAAGATAATTATCGATATGATAGAGCTTACGTCTACCATTTTATTACTTATTTTTTACCTGTTTTCTGTGGCCTCATCTTTCTGTGTCTGTATTATTCCTTTTTTTACAGTTGCCTAAACTTTTAAAAAATTCCACCTAGATTTTAGTGTTTTGAGTACATCTTTTTTATGTGATTTCCATAGTTATTGCTCTGAGTATTAAAATATGCATATGTGATATATTACCCATCTATTAGTATTAACATTTTGCCACTCTAAATGGTATGTGGAATTCTCTCCTTCCTCACCTTTAAGTATCATTGTTTTGAGTATCCTAAGGTACTATTATTTTTCTAAATCACAAAATATGATTCACAAACGTGTGGAAAAAGACCGTCTATTTTATGTGCTTATATTACTGTTCTTTCTGATATTCCTTCTTCCTTCATGATACTCTAAGATTTTTTTCTTTTATCATTTCTTTTCCCTTTGAATAACTTTTTTAGTCAGTCCTTAAATGGAAATCTGCTACCAACAAATTATTTTAGTTTTAGTCTCAAATTATTGTCTGAGTTGGATTCTTCATTCTTGAAGGATAGTTTTGCTGGGTATAGGTTTTGTAATTGGAGACCTTTTCTTTTAACCCTTGAAAACTGGTGTGACACTCACTTCTTTCTTGCTTCCCTGATTTTGGATGAGAAATTCAATATGTTCCCCTATAAGTAAAGAATCATTTTTTCCTGGCTGCTTTCATGGTTTTTTCTTTTTCTTTTTCTTTAGCTTTCTTTTTAATTATGTTATATCCTTGCATATATTTCTTTGGATTTATATTATGTGAGATTTCCTCAGTTTTTTTAAACCTGAAAGTTTTTACCTTCCACCAAATTTGGGAAGTTTTCAGTCACTACTTCTTCAATAATAAAGAAATGTTAGTCCTACTCTCTTTATGGGACTCTAATGATAGGACTGTTCTATCTTTTGTTCCTGTCCTACAGGTTCCTGAGACTATGTTCATTTCTTTGTTCTTCTCTATTTACTTTCTGTTATTCAGATTTGATTTATTGCAATTCTCTGACCTCAAGTTTTTTTTATTATATACACTGTCATCTCTGCTCTACTATAAAACTCATCCAGTTTTTATTTGTTATTTTATTTTTTCAGTTCTATAATTTCCATTTTGTTCTTTTTGAACTTCTATTTCTTTGCTAAGCACTTACTCTGGCTGATTATTTTTTGGCAGGGTCTCTACTATCCTGCTTATCAGTGTCAGACTTGCCTGAGGCTGCCTCAGGAACTCTTGCTCAATCCAGGGAAGAAATGAGCTTATGTGGGTAGTTGTCTATTGATAAATTTTGGAGTTGGGAAATACTGAATCTGCGTGTTCTTCTCTATCATGGAAGAATTAATTAATCCCTGCTATTGTGCTGCTTCTTAGTTCCTGGGGTACCAAGCCAGCTTGCCTTCCTCTTACCAACGCTCAAGAGTTTTCCTTTGGTTGGCATTTGTACTACATCCAGAGTTTATAGTTGTGCTCAGTGTGAAGAAGCAGGGGGAAATGGTTCTACTCCATCTCGTCTGGATTGGAATTTCTTCATGTTATTCTAAAAATTTTCTAACTTTTAAACATAAGATATACTTATGTCTGAATGTAATCATAAAATATATGTTAAGCCCCAAGAAAATGTTATTTTAAACTATCCCTACCACTTTCCTAGTCTTACAGCAGAGAAATGAAATATAAAGTATATTTGTAGTCTTTCAGTGAATCAGTTGCCTTGCAAGCAACTTAATTCTTTTTTATGTGCGTAAATAATTTCTTTTCAAAACAAATAACTTGCCACACCTCAGAACATTGCACTTGCTGAGTAAATTGATATAATGCTGATTATGCTTGTACTAATTGATTTCCATTGCAGAATCCTCTCCACTAATTGTTTTAAATTTTGTGATGCTAAAACTCACTGAAAAGAAAAAAAAAATCTATTCATAGATAAATTGGAAGTGCCCCTCTACTGGCAAAACATAAACTGGATTTAATATAATTTTTAAAGGATACAAAATATAGTAAAAACTGCTGGAGAGGAAGAAATTTAATGGGGGTTTGTGAGTAATTAGCCAGATGACCCTGCTTAATGTCCTCTTTCTTTGTTCCCTACTCAGAATCTGCATACATAATGATGAAAGTGAACTAGGATTTTCTAAAGGGAACTAGATGCTATAACCTTTAAATATGGTCTTATTTTCACAGTAGGCCTAGTTTAGCCCCTCCTCTCTTTGTTCTCATAGAATTTTTCACAATCCTATCAAAGCATGCATTGAGTGGCATTGGATTTTTATTTTGTGTGTTTATTTTGTCTGTTTACAAGTTTATCTTTTCCACTAAAATAGCAATTCCTTATCAGATAGGCTGTTACAAAAAATCACCTTAATCACCTCTGTGTCCACATCACTATCATTTTTCACAGTGCCTTACATGTAAAATCTGCCAATGAATGTTTGCTGAATAAACAAATATAGAACAAAAAGGCAGGATGTCATAGATTTCATCAGAGACAAAATAGGAAAGTAGAATCAGCTACTATTTAATAGGTACTGTAAAAATATTTAATTATTATTTGCATATCCCACTTTTCTAGAATCAGGTTCTTTGCTCAATTTGAGATTAAAATATGAAACTTCTACTCTCACCATAAAAACTGATTTCTTATGATAAATTGATGAGGAACCATATGTTTCTAAGCAAGATCAAACTGGATGATAGGAGCTTTTACCATCTGTATTAGGGAAGGGAAGAAAATAAATGAAACTATTTACTACCAATATGTATTTGCAAAAGTATACTCTGAGGATAACTAGCTTCTCACGATTATTTTTCAAAAAAGATTTTGATATTTAAATAAATATCAATACTGTGAATATAGCCATGGATTTCAGTTCCTTGGAAGACCCACTAGATAGTGCTACTTTAAAATTACTAAAGACCATGGAGGACCCATTCTCCATAATTCAATTGATGAAAAACTGGCAAGTTAGTAGTAGATAAGGAGTCAACAGTTGATGACATAAGATAAAAGAAAAATGTCATTTTTTTCCTTACTACCCATCCCAACATTCTTGCATTACTTGGTGTAGCTAGCCTTGGTGGCAGTCATTTGGTCTTAACTTTAGGAAAATGAAGTGGCAATGTGCAGTAAATTATCACTGGAATCCCTCAGACTGTTATATCTTTTACATGCAAAGTTCTTGAAAGTTCTAAATACCAAAAAATAAGAGTTTTTTTTTTTCTAATAGAATGCATATATATATTCTAACAGTAATTCTAAGTAGTAAAGCTTTTTGATGTTTGGTTGCTATCTTGATAAGAAAAGAATCATAGAAACCAAGAATGAATAAATCTCAGATTATTCTCAGTTCACCAAAAGCAAACTGTTTCAGGTAAAAATAATACACCCAGAAAAAATAGGGCACTAGTCTCTAAGTCTATTAGTTAAACAGTTAAATTTGTAGTTGGATCTTTTCAGCAGTATCTTCTGATTGTTATTTATTACAGCTGCAAGACCTGTCAAAGGCTTTTAGGATATGAAATGTGATATAAGTTTGACAATATGTAATTTATATAGAAATGCTTCTGGAGAAAACAAGGAGAAGGATGTTTATAGAGGTGATCTTGTATAACAGCGATATATCTTAAAATATTTGAGATTCACAGCAATCTTATTCCCATCTCAAATACTCCATTTTTACTTGAGTGCTTGTTTTTAAAAATCATCAAGTTTTATGTGCTGGAAAAATCCAAGAGCTACTAATGTGAGACTGGAATACTTCAGAAAATGTTATTTATTATGCAAACAAATTTGTTATCAGGAAAGTATGATATAAATGAAAATTAATAATATCCAAATGAAATTTTGTTTCCATGTTGTGAGATGAAGTCTGTAAGTGAATTCTAGAGAACTATGACTTATTCAAAACAAGAAAGGATACGTTAATCAAGGTGTAATTAACCAAAATTTGCATCAATTAGGTGACTTGGAAGGTACTCCATAGAAACAAAACTCAGTTGCATTATAATAAATCAATATGGTTTCCTTTAAATATGAAGATAATGTTTTGTCTTCAAAAAACACACAGTTTTAAAACACACAGTATTTCTTTGAAAGTAAATCATCCAAATTTGCTAAGTAATTAATTCTTTTGGCAGTTTTACAGTAATATGACATCATAGAAGTCTCTTGTATAATTGTTCTTTTTTCTGGATTGTGGTTAAATGTGATGGTAGTGAATGATACTGATGAATGTCATTAAAAAAATTCTCTGACAATCCTTGATGCATTTAATAGTCCATTATTGTTGAAGTTGTTTTCCACATGCTATATAGTATCCTTCTTTATTAGAATCTGTGAGAATAATTATCTAAGAATCAAGAATAGCTGTCATTCTGACAAGTGGCTTACATATAATCTGTGAATATTGCAAGTAAAAGGTAGACTTGAACTTCCAACAAATAGCAAGGGTAGGTAGGTACTCTCTCAAAAGATAAAATGAATTAAAACTGTAAGTTCAGCTAAAATACAAGAGAGATAATACTGTCAACTATAAACAAAAGAGAAATGCAAAACTGTGATGGGGAGAAGGCCACTAGCCTGCTAGGCCCTAAATTAGACAGTTTAGTTTTTGTGTGATTATGCCAGATAGGGAAACATGTTCAAGCTCACTATTTAAAGAAAAGCATAGGGTAGAGATACCCCGCTTATGAAAGGAAGCTGAAGAAATTATTGGAAAACTGCTGCCTTGGACAGGTGGCTGTCTGTGTCTATGACACAGACATAACATTACCATGAAGAACTGAATTTGGCCCACTGCTGGCTCAGAGGCTATATTGTGACATCACAGTGTCACTGTGACCTGGGTCTCAAACCGCCTTTTCAAATGTGATTCTGGTTTTACCCTGGAAGCCCCGAGAACTGAGCAGAAGGAAGTGTAAAACCATTAACAGGATAATATTGAAAAATCAGGCTGAAGATAAAGAGTTTTTCATAGAATTAGACACAGTACTCTTATCTATATAACAATCACAATAAATAATAGTAATAATGAAAATTATAATTATGAAATTTTAAAACACCAAACTATATTATTGTATCAGTCTGGACATAGAGCTATTCATGAACAATCCAAGTTTGTTGTAGTTATTTTTATTTTTACATGCATACAAAAGGAATACTTTTGGTTTATTTAATTAACAGGTTTTCCTTATATGAACTGTTGCCCTAGAATGGGATATTAGAGTGAAGGATTTCTGCAGTGGAACAGCTCCTTGTGATGGCAAGATCCAAAATGTGACCCTGGCAATGGATGGATGTAGCAGAATGAAGGTGAAAGCTGCTAACATCAAGGAGGTCAAGGAGTAATGTCTGTAGACTGCTGGATGAATTGTCTGTGATGATAATAGACTTGTTTATGGTGATTACAGAAACATGAATGGAGAGAAAGACAATAAATGGGATACCAATTTCCCCATGACTAAGCTTCATTTATTAGGAGGTCAGAACATAGCAGTGATAAGGAGAAAAGAAGCCAAGTATTCCATGGTTTTTAAATCAAATGAACTATTATTATTAATACAAGTCTCAGATAATTACCTTATTCACTTATTCATTTACTAAAAGTAGTTAGTGAGAAGACTCTGAGTGCTTTACTTTTCTATGTTGGCCACCTCTGTAGACTATTTTCTTTTCATAGTAGCAATTCCTCAGTAGATTTCAACACTTGTCAGAGTGCCCTAGAATTCATTCATTTCACCTCTGTTCTTTTCTACTTATACTCATTTCTTATGTAATCTTTTCTATTGTCATGTTTCCAAATTTCATCTTTATACTGATGTCACATTTCCCTGAATTTTGCACTCATGATCATGTTGATTATTTGATATTTAATATTTAAATGCTGATGAATAGTATTTAAGAGAAATCACAGTATTAACATGTGTTAAACTATGCTTCTGTTCATCACAATTTCCTGCTTCCTGCTTCTCCATATTAACAGGTGGCAATTCCATTCTTGGAATCATTTAAACTAAAAACTTTAACATTATTATTAATCTTACTTATCTTCTTTCCCTTGAATATACATCTGATCATTAGCAATTTCTTTTAGGCCAACCTTAAAAATATAGATGTAATCTGACCTCTTCTCACCATCTCCCTCATTGAACATTTTTTTTTGCCTGGATTATTGCAATGGCCTCGTCACTCGTTTCTCTGCTTCTGAGTTTTCCTGCCTTCAGTCTGTTCCCTGCAAGGGAACTAGAGCAATCCTGTTAATGTACAGGTCAGATCATTTCATTCATCTTCTCAAAGGCATCCATCCATCCATCCTTTCTATGTTAACAATATAAATGCCAAACTCTATAAAATAGTATCTAAAAATCTCAAACCTCTCCCCAATGCACACTTTTCTCTTTGGGATCCCACTTTGTTGGACTCTCCCCTTTTGAGTTCATCTTCAGCCAAAGAGGCTTTCTTCCTGTTCCTGACCAGACCTGCCCCTGCCTCTGGACGTTTCCACTTGCTTTTATCTCTGCCTAGAACACACTTCCCACAGATACCATTTGCTTCCCTTCCGCCTTCAGAACTCAAATGCTGTTAGTGGGCATATTATCTAAACTCTCCCCTCAGGGCCTAGCTCCCTTCTCAACCTTATTTTTCCTCTGAGCATTTATTGCCATTTATTTATGTACAACATATTTACTCATCTTCTAAACATTTGCATATTGTACTTATTTAATTTGTTTGTTATTCATCTCACTTACCCGAATAGAAGCTCAATAAAGGCAGGAATTTTTCCCAATTTTTTTTCTGCTGTAACCCTAAAGCCCAAAATAGTACTCATGTTCAATAAATATTTGTAGAATGAATGACTAAATAAATATCATCTTCCAAATGTATGTATTTATGCCTATTTTATTAAATGCAATACTTACATTATTATAATTATTTAAATATTACATGTAGTATTGTAGCTAGAAGTAAATTACTTTATGTTTTCCTATAAACTATAATAATTTATTTCTTCCAAAATATTTTTCTACTCTTTATTTAATTGCATTTTTCTTGATTCTAAGAATTTTTTTCTTGCTTGATTTTTCATGTTCCTATCACTAATTCAAATCCAAACTCTATTATATCAAAGTGTCTTAAGAAATATATTGACTCATATGAATAAATACATAGGTAGATTCATAGCTCTTCCAGTGACCCAAAGATTTTATAAAACGGAACTGTTTCATAGTGGAATCATAAATTCTCTTCCCAGGCATACTAATTTTCTGTGCCTAATCACAAATACTCATATTAACTAATTTTAATTGCTGTTGTTCTATGTCATTTCTAGATAAGAAAAAGTTATGCAAAAGTGGCTGCAGTGATGAGAAAAAGTAGCCACAGACCTATTAGGACAACTATTATTATGTTTCATTTTTCAAATTTTAAATGATACCATTAGGCTTTCAGGGAAAAGTCCAAACTCCTTAACATGAGTTCCATTGTTCAATGTGATATTAGTTAAGCAAGACTTTTCAGCCTCATTTGTGTAATCCCCTCTTTCCCTTCATGAATCTATCTCTTATTATTCTTGCCTTTGCCAATTTCCTACTGGTATGCGATGATGCTAAATTGTAGAGATTTTTCTTCGGTAGCAGGCCTTATTCATTCTTCTTTGTAGGTGTCAAAAGACCATTGAGGGAAATAGTTTTCTAATGTCTGGATCACAGCTAATTTAGTGTGGCAAGGAGATAGTTTATTTGTATTTATTTATTGAATTTATTTTATAATGCTTGAGTCATGGTTATAAGAGTACCTATCAAACCAGATATTGTACCATTGTACCATTAGGTACCATTAGGTAGATTTTCATCAATTCCCTCCTCCCCTCTCCCTTCAGGTTGATTTCCATTGAGTTTTATTTCCCCTTACATGCATGCTTATTGGTTAGCTGCAATTTAGTAGTGAGTGCATGTGGTATTTATTTCTCCATTCTTTAGATACCTCACTTAGAATAATGGTTTTCATTTCCACCCGAATTTCTGCAAAAGTCATAAATCCATCCCTTTTTTTTTGTATGACTGAGGAGTACACCATAGTATACATATACCACATTTCATTAAATCACTCATGAATTGATGGACATTCCACATCTTCCATTGTGAATTGTGCTGCAATAAACATGTGCAGGTGTCTTTTTGATAAAATGACTTCTTTTCCTTTGGGTAAATACTCAGTAGTGGGATTGTTGGATCAAATGGTAGGTCAATTTGTAGTTCTTTGAGTAATTTCCGTACTGTTTTCCATAGAGGTTGTACTAATTTGCAGTACCACCAATAGTGTATCAATGTTCTTTTCTCTCTACATCCGCACCAGCATCTATTGTTTTGGGACTTTTTTAATAAAGGCCACCCCTCAGCATCCAATGCAATATTGTACACATACTATTTAAAAATACATATAGAATTTAAAACATTTTTCTATTTTCATTTCTGAAACAGATATTGCCTCCACTTTTATTTGTAGGCCTAAATATAAATGGATGAAAAAAATTGAAATATCAAGGTCAGAAACATGACTGATGTTTTTAAATATAATTTTTAAAAATACTATCTCATGTTATTACTGGTCATATAGAATTATGCTTTTTTTGTAACTGAAAGAAATTGGAATGACAATTAGAATCAGCCCTCAAAAGGATTTTGTAAAAAAAAAAAGATAGAAACTGCTGTAATTTGATGGTATTGGAAGGCGACAGAGATATAGCATGGCTGATGATTGGCAGGGATAACTGGCAGCTTCGAGCCAGGCATTCATCATGTCAGAACTCCGGTAGGAAGGAGGCAACAAAATCAACAATCACTTTTACATGTACGGTACTTAATCATTCAAACACATCTCTCAGAGTACTTTACAAGACTGTACACTGACTGAAAGAAATACCCAGCAAAGCTAGGCAAGCAACTGAAAGCTAATAGGAGGAAAAAGTGATCCTTCGGATTTGATTGAAGAGAACAGAATATCTTAGAGCATGCTGATTTGGAGAAAAAGATGTTAAAGAGTTGACACATTAATATTAGTCCCCATTGTGGAATGTTTTTTTCAGTGATCATTTCAACAGAACTATGCAGATAGGGCCAGGAGGTACTTAATGTTTAGCAGATAGTCAGTTCACACAAGACACTTTTTTTTAAGGTCACAGACAAGACAAAAAGTGAATCATCTAGAAATTTTTATGACCGCTCTAAATATTTTCTGGAACCAGACCTGAAGTATACAAGGATAGGGGACAACAGCATGTTGTCCAAACCTTTATTTACATTGTGGTAATAAAAACAAGGTAGTTAAAAAGCACCTGTTAAAATAAGTTGTCTCCCTATACAGTATTTAGTAACTGTACATTTTACTGGTGACAAAGAAATACCTCTGCTTTCACAGTGTTGTATACCTGTTTTAGTGAAAGATTTCTCAATTTATACACTATTGATATTTTAAGACAATTTTTTGTTGGGGGGTGAGGGGCTCTTCAGTATACTGTAGGATGCTTAGTAGCTTCTCGAGTCTCTTCTACTAGATGCAATCATAACTCCTAAGTCATGATAATTAAAGTATGTCTAGATATGGCCACATACTGTGTTTGTTATATTGCGTGTGTGTGTGTGTGTGTGTGTGTGTGTGTGTTTCCCCCTCCAGCATCCCTGTGGGGGGGTCAAAGGAGCCAAATCATCCTCCGTTAAGAACCAGTACTTTCATGTCACACAGGATCAGTTTAGCTGAACTACTTCTGACTTCCTACACTACAGGGCAATATATGTTGCCTTGTTAATATTTTTGGGCTATTATTGTCTTAATATTTTCATTTCCCTTATATTTAGAGTTTCCAGAAGCAATTGAAAAACTGTCTTTAGGTGGACTAAAATAACTAAACACATTTTAAAATCAATTTTGTTTGGTATTAAATAATTCACTTATTTGCTCTTTTTACTTCTTACTCATTTATATTTATCTGTAACAATCCGTTTTATATCTTTCTACCATTTTATATATAATAATATATTAAGAGATTGTTTTCCCACTTATTCAGTTTCTGCTGAATAAGTCTTTAATATGGTCTTTAATATGGTCATTTCTATCAGCACATTTAACTTACCATCACACACTATTGTGATAGCTGGCTTAGTGTGCTGACTCACCTGGACCTAAGGACTGTGAAGGCAGAATTCTTATCTATATTGTTGATCATGGCTTCCCTAAAAACAGCACAGAGTTTGGCACATAAGACTTAATAAATAAATACAGATCTACTGAACACATTACCTTCTTTTCTACATACTATGCGTTCAAATACAAAAATAAAGAAAATAGCATGGACAAAAAAGTCTGTAAATGCAGGATATGTTTATTTTATAGACAAATAGCTTAAGGCTCTGATAAGCAACATAGCCACTAAAGGTAATGCATGGTTATGTAAAGGCTGAGTATAATGGCTAAATTTATCATTTCTGGTCCCTAAGCATAAACATCATATTATCCTCCTGAGGCAAGAAGGTATTAACTCAGGCCTCCAAAATTAAATAATTTCAATAAAAATAGATTGGTCATATGCATGCTATTAGAGAATGTATGAGTACACTGTTATAGACATATTAACCTGTTTTATAGTGAAACTCACATCATCACTGTGGGGCCATTTGAATCATTTTATCAAGACTATAAAACATAGTCCAGAGGGAAGTAGTATAAGTTTAATGTAAGCTTTCAAGTAAAAAATTATAGAACTATATGTCTTCTGTGAGGTATTAATTTCTTTGGTTTGTTTGGGGGATAAGAAATAAATGAATGAACACATACTTTCTCTCATAAAAATATAAACTACAACTATACAATAACATGACTTATTTTGAAATCGTGTTTCCCATACAAAAGTTAGCACCTATTAACTCTTCAGTTTTCTGTACACCTATTTTTCTTTTCTTGATTGAATGAAATATTCATGATAAAGAAAGGAATTTTTTTCTGTCTTCTAATGAAAACTAAAAAAAGATTTCTCTTGCACAATGTATACTCTCATAGCTTACCCTTCTCATTCTAGCTTAGCTTTAGGCTGGTACATTCATCCAATTTATTTTTTCTTCCTTTTCTAATCTTTCTGGGGAACATGCGGCTAGCTAGAGCATTAAAACAATTTATTTTGCCCTATCATATTTGTGGGCTATGTCTTAATATTCTCATTTCACTTATATTTACAGTTTCCAGAAACAATTGAAAAATTGTCTTAGGAGGACTCAAATAACTAAACACATTTTAAAAACAATTTTGTTTAGTATTAAGTAATTCGCTTATTTGCTTCTTTTACTTCTTATTCAAATATATTTATCTGTAACAATCCTTTTTATATCTTTATACCATTTTATATCTAAGAATATTTTAAGAGATCATTTTCCCACTCATTCAAAAAGTCATCTTGTGTGTGTGTGTGTTTGCATGTGTTTCCTCAAGAAACAACTTGTTAACACTTATTATGGCATTATGTTGTTTGTATAAAGTATATTAAATACAGCTTTTTCCTCTAGGTACTCATATCTATTGCTTTATCTATAATAAAATTATAAATGTAACAACTTATATTTTACTAAATATCTAAATGTGCCAAACACTTCTCTGTACCTATGACAGATGCTAACAAACTCAGTGAATATTATAGCCAATGCAGCATTATCTTTATTCTGCATTAATAAACTAGACTTATTCATAATGATCAGACATCATTTATCTCAGGCTGGCCTGAAAGTCTTAGCCAATTTTGGTCTATAATGGATCTCTGTAACTTCATAAGAGCAGCAAATAAATGCCAGTAGCTGGCCTTTCGTCTACAGCTAATACATTATCTAACACTGCTACCACCTATACAGGTCTATAAAGAATGAAGTAAGGTTAGGAATTGTTAATTATCTAGAAAATTTAGTCTACTTGTTCATTCACATGTATTTTCTAAATGTATTATATATGCAAAGCAGATATGGTAATGTTATAGCTAAAGTGACTAGAATACATGAATAAACATTACATAGAAGCAAATCAATGTTAGGGAAAAAATTGTGGGAGCCACAAAAGAACTATGTTAAAGGGAAAAAATAAAGGTTGGAATCACAAAATAGCAAGTAGCATCATGGACTATCATGGAAAAGTCAAGAAAGACTTCACAATGATGGTAATACTAGAGGTAGACATCAAAACTACAGGCAGAATTCACTAAGTGGGAAAGGAAAGAAGCTTGAAGTTATACTGTGAATAAAAATGTGTGCCTGTGAGAGTTCATGGCCTAATTTGGTGAAGAGAAATAAAGGTTCTACAGGAACAGCTATAATAGTTAAGTCCTAAAATATGTTGGGTCCTTACAGTGAAAGTCCTTGTTAATTTGATTCTTTCAACAATGGAAAATTATGCAAAACTACAGATAAAAGAAATGACATGATCAGATTAGTGTTTTAGGAAGATAAAAGTAGTGGTAGTTTCAAGTGGGAATCAGAACGATGACAATTATCAGAACGATGACAAGTCAGCATTTCTTGCTTCCCCATCCAACAGTACCTACTTCCTCCTTCCTAATAGCACCCTATTTTTCCACTGAGGAACAACTTCTCCTCTACTGTGGAACACACAGGCAATTTGTACAGGATCCTTCCTTTACTGACTCCACCTGTGCATTCTGACTAGTGTAAGTTCAGAACTCAACAATGTTTCAGGGAAGAGCTGGGTTCCCGCACTAAGCAAGTAAGACCATGGTACTTCCATGCCTTCAGTGACTGGTTCAATCATGGTCCAATCCAATGGAGCTCAGGACTTTTGTACCATTATAGAGCAAAGCAGGTATCCTTCTCTCTCTCCCTCTCTCTCTCTCTCTCTCTCTCTCTCTCTCTTTCTCCTTTTCTCTCTCCTGATGTGAAAAAGAAAACTTCTAACTTTGGGTAAAAGTAATCTTTGGCCTGAATATGAATCTTATACTTAGATGAGCTCAGGACCATAGAACTATATAGAAATGAAGTCAAAGACCACATCAACCTGGATATGAAACTTACCCTTCCTCTACCTTTTCATTTTGTGAACCAAAAATTCTCTTTTATTATTTAAGTTGGAATTAGGTTACTTGCAAATAATAGTTCCATACCTGATTTAAAAATCAAAATAAAAAATAATTATTACATCAACCTCAATATAGATGATGAGTTCATGGACGAGATAGGCCTGTAATTCAAAATTACATTTGGAGATTTAAAATATTGGGGCCAGCTTTCTGCATGCATAATAGTCAAATCTTGAGTTTGTGAGTAAATGTAGATACAAGTAAAATACAAATATCATCTTAATAGCCCAAATATTTTACTGAGCAAAGACTTCCAGTGACTGCATTCAATAAACAAACTGTATTTCACAGAACATTCTTAAAGTGATGGAATTCCCTTGGAAGACCTATAAACATTTATATAACATGCATTACACATGTATACATCACATATACATATGGATTAAAGGCCTGAAAAAGCCTTGAAACTGTCTGTATGTTGTCTCTATATACCTTGGATCTAATATGCTAACATTGGTGACCTTGAGTATGTATAGCTATCCTTTTGATACAAATTTAACTTCTTTAAGACCTCAGCATTTACTAATTTAATTCACAAATACTTACAGCTAACCTACTCTAGAATGGGTTCTAGCTACAAGAGTAATTCCAAGGGTAGATTAGGCCAATGAAAATAACCACAGCTGCAAATTAATAATGGTCATTATAATTAGAATAAAATTTTTCAGGGGAGATATCTAACTAGCATAAACTCTCAATTCCTTCCCTTAAATCCCAAATCAGAGATGTCACAGATAGGCAATGTGATTCTATAGATCCCAGAACCTAACTCAGAAAAGCTGAAAAAAAAAAAAAAAACTTGTGAAGCAAGAAGACAACTGAGTCCTGCTGTGAGATAAATGGGAAACCAAAGTGGGACTGGACCAGGAATATAGTTGGGGTTGCATTAAGCAAAAGAGCTTTTCCAAATATTTACCTGGGTTCATCATAGACGGTTCAATTGTTAATCTATGTAGGAAAGCAGCAAAGTCAACCCACTGCAGTAGGATATCTTCGGGTTAGTGTCAGGAACACAGAAACAGACATTAAGTTTACAGGGGCTTATTCATCCTTCATCGTTTTCTTTTCTACGACTTCTTCCCAGGCTTAGTCCAGGCAATTAGAAGAGAAAGTGACAACCATTGGGAAAGCACAGAGACAGCAGCAGAGTTAATCAGTGGATTCCTGAAGAATAGGCTCCTCCCCACAAAAGGATAGCATGAACTAAAAGTGGTTGACTCTAGATAACCACAGTAGAGGCCTTTCACACCTTCGGGCTAAAATGATCTCTGCTAGCACTATGAAAAGTTAAGGAAAAAAAAAAAGACTAGAGCACTTTCTATGAAGGAAAAGTAAAATAATATCAAGCAATATGAAGCACTAGTGAGGAATTAAGAAAATGAGACTACTCATGTGTTTCTGGTGGTACTGTGAACTCATGGAGCTACTGTGGAGAGGATTCTGGAAGTAATTGGTGAAATTAAGGACATGTCATGAAATAGCACCTACTCATAGATTAGTTTTCAAACAGTTTACTATGAACAAATGTATAGGGAATTGATTTTCCTGTATCTTTTGTAGCAGCAGAAAATTAAAAGTAACCTGGGAGACTATCACTAGGAAAATGAAGAAATACAATAAATTTGTGTGTGTGTGTGTATATATATATATACACACACACAAACATGCATAATCTATATATACAATAAAAAGTAATGTCTATAATTATATATGGCATAATTGATGCATCTTTAAAAGCTATTTTCAAAGAGAAAAATAAAATTAAAAAAATATATAGTATAACACCATTTATAGAAATTAAAAACATACAAACATTTTCTTAGGCATTTTTAAGTAATATATCGAATTTTAATTGGCAAAACATACATTTATTAAAATGGATGTCTATAAGTAGGAAAAGGAATAAAAGTTGGGATGAAGGGATGATGGAGAAAACAATAAGATATCAAGTGTCAGATATGATAATATCAATTGCATGTACATAATCCCAAAGACTAAAATAAAACCAAAATCAAAACCAAAGCTAAAGGAAAAGCCCAAGAGCTGAGGAGCTCAGTGAAAAGAAATAATTAACTCAATCCATAGACTTAGAGAAGGGCTTAATTAATTTTTCTTTTTCTTTTTCTTTTTTTTTTTTTTTTTAGGCAGAGTCTCACTCTGTTGCCTGGGCTAGAGTGAGTGCCGTGGCATCAGCCTAGCTCACAGCAACCTCTAAGTCCTGGGCTCAAGCAATCCTCCTGCCTCAGCCTCCCGAGTAGATGGGGCAACAGACTTGCGCCACCATGCCTGGCTAATTTTTATACATACATATATATATATATATTTTAGTTGGCCAATTAATTTCTTTCTATTTTTAGTAGAAACGAGGTCTCGCTCTTGCTCAGGCTGGTTTTGAACTCCTGACCTTGAGCGATCCACCCTCCTCGGCCTCCCAGAGTGCTAGGATTACAGGTATGAGCCGGCAAGCCCGGCCAAGGGCTTAATTAATTTTTAACATTCTTTTGAATAGCTAGGAAGGGTTCGCATAGTTTTAATACAAAAGACAAATGCTACTGGACAGAGTCATAGAGACTAAGCATATCTGAAGATCAGCTACATTTTTAGTAAGTACAATATTACGATGCAATTCTGATGCTAACTAACTGGAGTTAGTGTCGATTCCACAGTTTTAAAAGCCCCTTTCTCAACAAAACTGCCTTTAAAACAGCTGCAAGTTCAGGAGTCCCCAGGCCATCCATACTTCTGACCAACTGGCTACAAATTCAGCCGTTCCACAACCCCCCCAGGTTTGATGATTTGCTGGAATGACTCACAGAACTCAGAAAAGCACTACACTTAACAATTACTTTTTTAAATATATAAATGATGCAAAGCAGGACCAGCCAAATAAAGAAGCACATAGGGCAAGGTCTAGGAAGATCACAGACATGGAGCTTCCATACCCTTTACCTGTAGAATGAGGATGCATCACCCTCCTGGCCAATACTGTGTTCACCAACCAGAAAGCTTACCCAACTCTTGGTTCCTGTAGTGTTTATTAGTAGTTTCATTACCTGGCATGATTAATTGAATCATTAGCTGTGTGATTGCCCTTAATCTCCAGCCTCGCTCCCTTCTCCAAAAGTCCAGAGGTTGAGCTATATCATTTGGCTCAAAGCTGCAACCCTTCAATCACATCATTTATCTTTGTGATGTGACTAGCCCCCATCCTGAGTCATCTTTTTTAGCACAAAGTCAGGTATGCTGCAAGGGCCCACCCTGAATATTAAAGACTCTCCTATCATTTGGGAAATTCCAAGGTTTTAGAAGCTACCAAAATACAGTATATATCATGCTGTAGGTATAGACAATTGACAGTAGTTTCTAAGCAGAATAATGATATGATTAGTACATGTCTTTAGCAGGATATTTTGTAGGATTATGGAAGTTGGATTAAACTGGGAGATCAGTGGCACACCACCAAGTGAGTAGAGTATCATTATAATTAAGGTTAGATAAAAAAGCACTATAAAGGGTCACCGAAAGGATAGGCTAAATAACAGAGACATTTAAGATACATCAGAGATTTAAGAGGATGTACAGCTTTAAGGGTGCTACTGAGATTTCCAGCTGGTGAGTTCCACCTCCCATCAATGTATCAATGTGTTGATTTGTTCTGAAAACAGATTTATGCATAGGTCAAAGAAAAATATTTTACAAGTATTTGGGCAAAGTGAAAAACCCTGCATTACTGATTTTAAAAATAAACTTGGATGGCTTTTGGAGTTAACCTGTCAAAAGTGTTATACATTTGCCATTGGAAGAGATACACATGACGGTACATATGACAACGAGTCTCTTTTCCTATCTGGATGGTCAGGACACTGCTGAAGGGGCCTCCTCTTGGCATTAGGCATTGTGTTCTGACAGCTTTAAATTCTCACCATTGTCAGCTTCTGCAGCGGGACAGGCATTATGGGTAAAAGGAAATAATATACCAAATATAAATGACTAATGGAAACATGATATGATTTTTTTGAGCAAGACCATAACATCATTTTTAGCTCTTTATAGACATGAAAGTGTTCTACAGGAAGGGTAATGGTGTTGCCTCTTAAAATTCTTTTAACAACAGCACCGACTTTGCATTGCACAAGAGGTAAAAATGGGAATTATTCTACTAAGAGGAAAATCATATAGCATTGGAATAATTTTTGAGGAAAAATTTGAGCCTTGGCAGGAAAGTTTTCTCTTTCAAAATTGTTCAGAACATAAATTTCACCCTTAGCACATAACAGCTGCAAACCCCCATGCTGAGAATGAATGCATTATGCAGCTTTGGAGTGTAAATATATGTTTATTAGAGATCAGCCCACAAACTGAGAATATTCCAAGAGCAAGACAGATTGAAAAAGTCATGGGGGGAAAAGGGTAAAATTTTCTTTGGAAGTAAATGGATAGAAAATTGGTCATGAAGCTGGGATACCTAGCATCATGTGCTTAAAAATACGTTGTTATGCTTGCACTTTTACCTGCTAATGACATAAATGTAAGTGCAAGTGAAATCAATGTTTTGTGTTCATTTCATTTCTCTGTATCTGAAAATGAAAAAAGAGAGTATATAACAGTGACATTTTAACTCAAAAATCAATCATTAAAAAATCATTTTTGTATAGGGAGAGTCTTTACCACCACAGAACATATTTTTAGATGTCTTTTTTCAAGGCTTTGTTTGTTCCTGAGATTTAAGCTACATTGTAGAAAACAAAGATTTTCACTCAGGGGCTTCCATTCAAGTTTCGCCTCTGGAGATGGCTTCCAGGATACAGGCAACAAGATAATGCCCACTGTTTTCTTGCCTTGTGTCTTCCTACCTTTTATATTTGAGCCTTGATAACACTGTGCTACTATATTGATTACCCATCCTTTCAAAACATTCTTTTCTAGGACTTTTAACCACAAATTGTACCAATGTAGAGAAAATGGAATTTTCAATACCAATTCAGTGTTGGAAGTGAAAGTATTAAACCCATTAGAAGTCATTTCTCATGATTGATACTGTATTTTAATAGCATTCCTTGTTGCTACTACCTAACCATATTTTTATATGAATAATTTTATGTTAGCTAAAGTAGACTCAAAGGGAACTGAAACTTTTTTCATGGTCTGATATATACTTACATTTTACAAAAGTTTGTGTACTTACTTGGTTGATCATTGAGACCAAAGTCCCTGTATATTCATAATTTTAGACCTATTATTACTTTGCTATAGGTTACAAGTATTTTAATATGTTTAGAAATTTAATATTTGATCATTATTCATCACTTAACTTTGTACCTTAGAAGTTAAGAAGAACTTTCTTAAACATGGATGGTAGGCCTCTTATGTAGATGCTAAAGTTGAGAAAGATCATTTTTACTGTTTCTGGAGATTAGCATTCCATTTCACATTTATTCCACTTTAGTGCTTTATAAGTTTTTTGATGTTACCTGAACACTTCAGGCACATTAGCATGTGTTTATGCTTTATTCACCTTACTTAATGGTCTTTTCATCTAATAAAATCCTATCATGATCTCTAGATCAAACATACTTATTTGCTGTGGGTTTCACTAGCCTTGTTTTCTACTTCTAATTTCACATGATCAATATAGTTATATATGACATTAAAAGAAGAAAAAGGAACTAATATACTCATACCTATTCAGTACCTGGCTATATGACACATACTCTCTTTCTTATAATATACCTGAGGTTACCATCATATAATGTGGTTAGCTAACTTTTTCTCATGGCAGAAAGAAGATAGCAGGTCCAAAATGTGAATGGATAGAAAACAACAAGCTTGTGCTCATCTCTGCAAGAAGGTAATTTTAGTTTACTTAGCCAACTTGCTGGTGCTAATTGAGCCTGCAATTTTCTTATGCTGTCTGTAGGCTAAAGGGTTGTTCTATTATATAAATGTGGCTCCTGCTCTTTTCTCTATAACCTTTGCAACTAGAAAAGTAAGCTGATTTAGTACTTTCTGAGAGTATGGCAGGTGAACACTCCAATGCCATCATGTATAGACCACCATGGACACAGCAGATAGACGTGTGATAAGATTTAAGCTTGAAATGAAGTCTTTTGATAAAAATATGGAGAGTAAAAAGGTCTCTTACCTTTCTAACAATATAATTCAGAAAGATTATTGGAGTTTTCTGCATTTATATTTTGCTTTGCCTGTAAGCCAAATCTTCTCAATAATAAAATACTATGATGATTTTCTGTCAGTGTATCTTGTCTTAATATCCCCCTCAAATAAACATTTTGGAGGAAAATTGATCTGCAAGACAGGATTTGTGAATTTGCATGACTTGGCCAATTATCACCTAAAAGTATTTGAGTCCCATCATTATTTCTAACAGGCTTAAACATTAATTATATCACCAAAATGTACCCACCCAAATCTTGTGTTATACTCACTGTCAGTTTGCTGAGATCTTATTGATTTTTATATTGCCGAATATAACATAGTAACTGACAGATAAATGAATGAATAAATGCAATAGAAATTGAGGTCAAACAAATTATTATGTCAAGATGAATGATAAATTTTGAAGCTATAATTTATCAATTATATAAGGAAAGTATATTTAATATAATGCAGTGTCCTTTATGTGTTAAGACAATCTCGTTTTTTTCATGAAGGTGTATTTGAATATTCTTCACACTAGTAGTTAGGATGAACTGAGCCTTGTATATTATTTCCCTTGCACCACTTAGGGCCAGTTGTGATTATTTATGAAACATACAAGTAGAGTAGGATATACATTCTAAACCCTGGGAACAGAATGTCTGTCTTTGTATGACACTTGGTGTCTCATATGGGGAATGAAACCCTGACCCTGGCCTCATTAACACCAAGCTCTAATGAGCTGAGATAATGGGCCCAGATTGTACACTAACAGGTAACAAATTAATTTAATTTGGCATTTCTTGTTTTTATTTATTTTTTTAGGACTGATTCTTAAGAGTGTGATATTCAAGTACATATACTTTTTAAGATTTCCAATATGATATATGTTTACGTTCTGGTGGTTGGTCCTATAAAGAGAACATTACCTTTTCAATCGCTTCATACTTATTCATTTCAAGTAGGCTACTGAGTTGTTGCCATAAATGGCATTTTAAGGTAGACATAATCTCAAAACAGATTTGTAGTTAGCTATTCAGGTGACAATAGATCAAGGAAAAACAAACTTTCATTTGGGTAATATACCTGAGAAGACAAAATATATTATTTTGGCCTTTTAGGGTGCTCTTAAAACTCCAAAACCATTTGCTCTAAATCATTACCTTACCTCACTTAAGCAATTTGTTATATATATATATATAACAACAAAACCAAAATTTTGTTTATGTGTATATATATATATATATATATATATATATATATATCTCAACAAAACCAGCCCAGGGATGCCAAACATTAGTAGCCTTTGAGCAAAATACGGAAATATGGCCAATCATCTGTGTTTGTGCATTTTATAGAAATACTAGCCATGCTTATTTGCTTACACATTGTCTATGGTTGATTTCACATTATAAAGGCAAATCTGAGTCCTTGCATCAGGGACCTAAAGTTTAAAATACTTAACAACAGGGATAAAGTTTAAAATATTGACTATATGGCCATTTACAGAAAAAAAATATTGAAGGCTCAATTGGTCAATTATTAGATTTTTAAGTGGCCCAAATTTTAAGTTTTAAATTTTATCAGGCTGACTTATTTTGTCTCTGTAATGAGAAGTCAGTGGAAAGGTAGTTCCAGGACCTCAGTGGCAGTCTTGATGCTTCCCAGATTGGTAATCATTTAATATTTTCAGCCTTAAATCCTTTGTCAATAAGTACACTATATTGGGTTAGATGTTCTCTAAAATATATTCTGCACTCTAACATTATAACTTTAGTTTTTAGAATCTTTTTAAAAAATTCTAAAATTGTGATAGAATTTATTGATCTCCCCAAAGTGTCATTGTCCCTCTGACAATCCAACTTTTTCATTTTGGAGGAAGAGTTTGGCATCATCACTAAAACTCAACAGATAGAACAGATCTGGGAACACAAGTGCAGCACGTTTGAGGTGTGTTGTGAGAACCAGAGGAGCAATTTGGATGCCCTAAACCAAAGCTGACATAATGATGGAATAGTATGACATACTGCCAAGTACTGCAAAACTCAAGCCTCATCTGCTATTATTGACATTATATACATGCAACTCATATTTCTTAGTGCTGTCCATTGATAATCCATCTTATCTTCATTTCCTCTATACTGTCCCGGCTGCCCCTTATTCTCCATGATAGAGATCCAGCTTTCCTTCTGTTAATTATGTTATTACAGAACTTCAATATTCTATATCTTTTCTCATAATGTGCAATGGCAGTCATTTGGTGATGTAAGGACTTGGAAATTGTTCCCATCTCACATAGATGGGAGCTAGTTAGGGCCAAGTAGAGGCATTTGGCTATTATTACTTCACTAAGACACTAAATTAGGAATTGCATGTATTCCTTTTTTATTTTTTATGTCTCTTCTTAGCAGTGGAATAATATACTAATGGAGCTGAGGTTAGAGGAATGTAAGAGTGAATGAAGAAGAAAATTTAGAAATATCATCTAATTTTAATTGTTTTATGCCTTAAAAGAATTCTCATGGGAACTTGAATCCTATTAGCCTACACATGATTTTTACTACTTTTCCTACTGTAGGAACAAAGACTTTAATAAATTTTTGAGTATTGCTTGGTAATTCAACCACTGAAATTCATCTTACATCATTATCATCTTATGCATTTTTTCATTTGGGGAAAATTAAAAATATTTACAAAAGGTCTTATATTTGCTTAGATATCCTCTTCTTCCTAACCTGTTGCTCAAGATCATTAAAATTTGTCTTTGCATGAGCAAGGGTTACTGAGATTTAGCTTTGTAAACATCCCAAGAAACCAAGTAAAGGCACTGCAAATTTAGGGAAGTATTTCCACACTATAGAGATCCAACTGTGAAGTACACCTAAGCCTCCAATTGTGTGTATCAACCATAAATGAATATTGTTAATGCAATGGTAGGATAATATGGACACTTTATAAAAAGAAAATAATGTTAGGCAGAGAAAGTAAAGCAATATGGATAAAGTCGAAGTTTGGTTTGTTCAGTTTCTGTCTTTTGGCATCTTAAATTTTCTGGCTCAATGTGATTAGAAGAGTTAAAGGGCAATCTGGCTCAAAGAGTCTGTCATAACAATAAATGCTTCCAAGAACACATATTTATGATCATACACTAACATCTTTGCTCATAGGAATTTAATTTTGAGGCCACATTTATAGGTGGAGAAATTATATCAATTAAAATATGCTTTATTAAATGAGTAAATTAATTTCTTTGATCATTCATTATTGCAAATCCATTTAATTGATTTATAAAATAATTGATTTATTAAATTAATACAATTAATTGATTTATTTTTCCCCATGACTAGCTCAGGCTTTAGAGAGTTGAGAAAGAACCCTAAACCAGGGGCTCAGCTTTTCTAGAATTTTCAGGAAAAGCTCATAACAAATATATGAGATTGATACATGCATCCCAGATGCTTTTTGACAGCATAGACTGAGGCTGTAAGCGGTAGCAATAAAACACAGGTAATAATGAAAAGCACCAGCATAGAGTCTGTACAAGTAGCTGTTCACAGAAAAATCACAAGGAGATAAGACTTCAAATTCCAAAGCAAGGATAAAGCCATGGGGTAAAAGAGTCCCCAAGAGCCATGCAAACTCCAAAGGTGTCAATGTAAAGCCAAAAATCAGGAGGAGAACTAGGAACAAAATGGCAAACAAAAATAATTAAGTAAAATAAAAGATTTAAAGAAAGAAGAAGTTTGGTTAAGTATTTAATGATTCATTTCATATTTATAATATTTAAACTTAAAATGTTTTGAGACAGTTCATGCAGAGAGTATGTCAGATGTCAGCCACAAGCTAGTAGGGACTTTAGATACCAGGATAAGTGTTTTGCTTTTATTTTCAATTGCAAACAAGTAAAATATATTTAATCTTACTCAAAAGTATGAAATGTTTAAAAATATTTAGGTAAAATTGGAGCCACCGGAATGTACGATGGACAATGATAACGGAGTTCTCTTATCTAGGTATCAAAAACACAAGAACGATTTCTTCAGTAAGCCACAATTAAAATTACTTAGATTAGTATATTTTCATTCTAATGTAGTGTGAAATTTAAATTCTCTAAATGGAAATATATGTTGGCCTATCTTAGGTCATATGCCCATTCCCTGACTAACAATTTCACTGACACTTCATTTAAGAAATTAAGTGTAGTTCCTTACGGGAAAGTTAAGATGATATTATCAAAAGAAGGAAAGAACTGAAGGTTGCTAGAAGAAGAAACACAAAAGATACAGTAACTTGTTGTTAAGATAACAGTCTACCATAATCAGCATTTTCTCCAGCCCTTAAACTGCTTGTAATACAGCCTCATATCATACCAGAAGCATTCCAAGAACCAAACAAGCTCATTTCTGCATATCTGAAAGAATAAATCCATAGCCCTGATTTACTACAGACGAGAAGATTAGAGAGACAATAGAAAAGAATTTGAAATTCCATTATGAGACCATCAGAATGGTTATTTTTCTGGTATGCCATGATCAGGGTCATTAAAAACGTATAATTTTTGCTTTCCTCTCCTCTACTACATTCTGTCTTCGAAATCTAAATGGAGCTCTCCTAATTTTGAATGTGAAATGCTTAATAAGGTACAATATCTGAGACATTTCTAGCTAAGAGAATTTTATGGTGCTCCACAGGAAGTAACACGATGCTATGCAAGGGCAGTGGATAAAGAGAGAAGGAAGCCTCCAGACTAAGTGGTTTCTCTATCTTTATATATCACGCCCATATGCATTAAAATGGAGACTCATGGTAGAGCCATCTATCCATTTTGGGATGCATAAAAACCTGACAAAATATTTCAATTTGCCAGTTTTTGGTTCTAGAGGCTATTTCCTATTTTTCTCCATGCTAATGGTTCTAGGCTGAGTGTAAGCAATTGTCACAATGTATCATTCTCTTAAATTATGCAGGATTTTGTGTGTATGTGTGTGTGTGTGTGTGTGTGTGTGTGTGTGTGTGTGTGTGTGTAGGGTATGTTTGGAAAGTGAGGAGAATTAGTGATTCAATCCTTTAGTAATATAGCCTATTCTTTACATATAATTTATACTTATGTAAATATGAAAGACTAGATTTTATGGGAATGACACATAACTATTTCCATTTTAACTTGTCTTATTTTCCTAAATATAAACATTTTTGATAAATTTAGTAAAAAAAGAGCTTCATTAAATATATAATTTATTTCACAATCAGAACTACTACTTTTATCCTGAATTATATGTGTTATTTAATAAAAAATTAATCATTTCTCTTGCCTTTACAAATATAAGCTGCTTTACTGTCACTTTGCATTTTACTACTTAGTGCCTTTTAATATCCACATTTTCTTATTTCAGTGAATACTAAAAGATACAAATTAACAAGGCTGCTTAATTTTCCCTTGCTTGCTCTTGTTTAGACAAGCCAATTCTATGATCCCTTAATACTCTGAGTCATATGTGGGGAAAGCTTATTATGCTGATGTTACTGATATTTTGCATATTAGAATAATCTCCACAGCCAAAAAGAACTAAAGTGTTAACATAATTAAATTCTTAATTTCAAGTCCAAATATTTTCCTTCCCTATGGTAAGCCCTGCTTACTAAGTATGTAGCACATATGGGAAGAAATAAACTTCTCTATTCTAGGGTTCTCTAGGGTCCTACTCAGCCCTTTTACTAGGATAATCAAAATATTACAATAGGTAAGAATGATTATCCGTATATTGTTATAACTGGGGTGGCTTAATAATTAATAATTTTATAGCATTTCTAAGTATGATAAAAGAATTATGAAGAATTACAGAATTAAGACACTCTGAAATGATAAATACACATATACAGGCACATTAACACACAAACACATAAACACTTATATATTATTACCTATTATTTTCATATTTACTGTGTGGTCTGAAAGCAATTTTCTAACTGGTACAATGAAAAGAATAGTTTGTTCCTTTCAAGGGTAACATGATCTTCAAGGCTGGATTCTCTTTAATCTAAGATTTTGGGGATTCCAATGTGGGTGTTCTATCATGTTCTGTACTAAACTGTCTGCTCGACTTCTCTGAGGTTATTAGATTCTTGTTTTAAGTACTTAATGTGAATTGCTGAAAATTTTTTAGCATCTTTTTATTAACCTGTAAAGCAAAATTTATCATTATTGATTCTGAGGTTCTCTGTCTCTTTAACCTGTTTCTAAGAAATTTTGGCACTAAACTATTTTTAACATAGGAAGTATTTTAAACCTAATTTAGAAATAAGAATCAGAATGTATTTTAAATCCAAACAAAACCCAAATCATTTTAGCAAATGGAGAAGGTGAAAAT
Organism: Mirza zaza; assembly: GCA_008750895.1. NCBI lineage: Eukaryota > Metazoa > Chordata > Mammalia > Primates > Cheirogaleidae > Mirza > Mirza zaza. The sequence goes on along the minus strand of VSMD01123212.1, from coordinate 5,485 downwards.
GATCCATGTGATAATGGATTAGAATTAGAGACATTAGCATGAACTCATGTTTAGCTTACTATAGATACAGGTGATTACTTATAAAAATAGTTATATATGTGTGTGTATGTGTGTGCTCATACATAGGGCTATATAATGGGCTATTTTAGCAGTCCTAAAACAATGCTGCAATAGAAATTAGCACATGTATCACAAATTTCTTGGTTTCTAATACCATCCTCTGATAAAAGAAGCCAGAACTCCTAGGAGAAATGGCTAGTTCCAGCACTTGGTAGGAAATATAAAAAATGAGCGTGGAGCATCTTAACATGTCAGAAAATAAGGAGTGCTCTAAATACACACACACACAAACACACATTGATGAGAATATGTCAAAGGCACATAGGAGCCAATGGAGGAAGTTCCTCTTTGCCAAAACTATAACAATTTGAGCAAAACAAAGAGAGAAGGAAGTAGTTTTGGATTATAACCCAAACTAGAAATAAATATCAGTGAATCTATGCAGATACAAATATATGATTGAATAAATAGATTAGAGAAGACACAAGTCTGCCATGCAGAATAATACTAAATAATTTATGTAAATACTCTGTGTGATGGTTAATTTTATGTGTCACCTAAAGGACTCTAAAAGATGTCCAGATAATTATTTTTGGGTGTGTCTGTGAGAGTGTTTCTGAAAAATATTAGCATTTGAATCAGTAGACTGAGTAAAGAAGATCACCATCACCAATGTGAATAAAAATCATCCAATTTGTAAAGAAAGAGAAAGAACAAAAAGGAGGAAGAAGGGCCAAATTCTCTCTCTTTTGAGTTAGGACATTATCTTTTGCTCTGGGGACATTGACACTCCTGGTTCTTGAGCCTTTGGACTTCAGTCAAAACTTACACCACCACTCCATACACCACCGCCCACCCACCACATAGACACACACACACACACAAACACAAACACACACACACACACACTTCTCAGGCCTTTGGACTTAGACTGAATGATGCCACTAACATTCCTGGTTCTCCAGCTTACAGGTGACTTCTATGCCTCCAAAATCATGTGAGCCAATTCCCATGATAAATTTCCTCATCATTATACATATGATTGAAGTTTTGTTTGGGTCTGGTTCTGTTTCTCTGGAGAACCCCTCATTAACACACTCTGTACTCAGGGAAGACACAATTCCCCACTTCTTAGGTATGAGCTACACCTAGCAACTTCCTCCCAAAGACTAACAGGACCCAAAGGGAGAAAAAAAAAGCAACTTTCCAGTGAAAAAACCTGACAAACACTACCTCAATCAGGTGACTACAGCCAACATCAAGCGATAAATCATGTTGTTAGTATGTATTCTTGATATGAAGTGATGAAAATGATACTTACCTCTGGGCTTCTCTCAAAGACCCATAACTCCAGTTTCATTATGAGAAAAATGTCAGAAAAAATTGCAGTGGGGCACATCTCACAGGACTAATCAGTACTTAAGACTTATAAAGTCATAAAGAATGAAGTTTTAGAAACTGTCACTGGCAAAAGAGACCTAAGAAAACACAACTACTAAATTAAATGTGGTGCCCTGGATGGGATCCTGGGACAGAAAAAATGACCTTAGGTAAAAAAAAAAAAAAAAAAAAAACTAAAGAAATCTAAACAAATTATGAAGTTTAGTTAATAATAATGTATCATTATTAGTTCATTAATCACAACATATCTACCATACTAGTGTGAGAGCATAATAATAGAGGAAACTGGATGCTGGGTGTATGAAAACTCCTTGCACTTTCTCTTCAATTTTTCTTTAAATCCAACATGAAAATACGGTCTATTTAAAAGTAACAAGCAAAAACAACAATAAAGAAAATCAACCAAGCAAATAATTTCCCTAAGCCTAATTTGCATAAAGCATCCCCTCCTCACCCCTGTTCTTATACAGCATATGACACATCCCCTGGAGCACCAAAAAATTTGAATCTACTGGTTCTATATACATATAGCCAATGAATTCATATACAGATATGCATATGTTCATTAAAAAGATAATGTAGTTTTATTTTGCCTTTTGTAGCTTACAAAATAGCATTTGCTAAACCTCTCCCTGACCCCTAAGTATTCCTAAAATCAAGATTAAACTATTTTAAAAATAAATGACTTGGGTAATGCAAAGGCAATATATGTAACCAAAGTGTATGTACCCCCATAATATTCTGAAATAAAAAATAAAATGAAATAAAATAAAAATTCTTTAATTGTATACATATTGTTGTGTGTTGAAATATGTTCCCCCAAAAGAAGTGCTAATTCTCAGTTCTTGTCAATGTGATCTTATTTGGAATTAGGATATTTGCTGATGATCGAGTTAAGATCAGTTCATTAAGGTGAGCCCTAATCTAATATGACTGTGTCCTTATAAAAATGGAAAAATAAGCACCACATGTACTCACCAGCAAATTGGTATTAATTGATAAATGCCTAAGTGAACATATAGGAATAACATTTATCAGGTGTCGAGCAGGTTGCAGGGCAGGGTTGGGTATACACATACATAATGAACGTGATGCATACCAACTGGGGTATGGTCACACTTGAAGCTTTGACTCGAGGGGGTAGAGGTGGCAAGGGCAATATATGTGACCTTAACATCTGTACTCCCACAATATGCTGGAAAAAATATTGTAAGCTAATAAAAAATTTATATTGCTGTTGTAAATTAGTATTAACCTATTATAAGCTACATGAAGCAAAGTTTTTAGTGCTATGGATCTTCACCCTGTTTTATAATACATGCCATTTTGCCTACTTTGTTGAAATATAAGAACAAACTAAATAAAGATTAGAAAACATAAAAAAAAAGAAATATTCTAGGTGCCATATGGAGAATAGGGGAGGAAAGTGTGGGAACAGGGAGAACAGAAGTCTATATAATAAATTTAAAGCATTGTGATGGATTCTAAAAGAAGCAGCAGCTTCCCTCTCTGCCTTATGGGAGCTAATAAGCTATTTATTTAAACACAAGAAATTTTAATAAAAAGTAAATTTAAATACATCATAATAGACATATTACAATACTTTTTTAGTCACAATAAGAACTTGTATGGAAACATGATCTTTAAAAAAATCTCTAGCAGCTCATGCATATATTCTCTACCTTGATTTATAATGTTGGGCATTGCTCTACATTTGTGGGAACTGATCCATGTCAATCTAATGCCTATTAGTGTCTGATTAATTGTCCTTGTTATATACACCAACTAATCTGGAGTCAGCACCTCTTCATCCTACGAACTCTTTATTAGCTCTGAGACCAAAATTGATATATCCCTTTCATTGCTACAGTAGAGTTTGTCCCAGTTTGCTTTGTCATCTCCTTGTTACCACCCAGAGCCCTTTCTCAAAACTCCTCCCAGACTACACCTCAGTCATTGGTTGATGATCTGCTTTGTGAAATTGAGCCACTTTCCTTCTGCCCTGATGCAAAAAATATTCAATGAAGTGACTTCAGGATCTTTCTTTACCCTGTATTATTCTGGCTTTGCACCTTGCGCTTTGATTTGGATTTGTAATCAGTTGACTTACAGACTCAGACTCTGATTTCAAAGTCTCTCCACCCTGATCTCTGCAGAACTCTACAGCCAGTATTTTAGCAAATTGTATTTTTCCCTCCACTACAAACTGCTTACCTAGTCTGAAATGAAGCAAAGTGTAAGAGAATATGTATGTCCTATATGTCTGTAAATCTCATGGTCATTGAGCAATAAATCTTAGCACAAACAGAACTGCAAAGCACATTTATTTAAAAATCCAACATGAAAATTTTCCAAGTTAGTGGTGGAAATGATGAGAAAAAATGGAGCAGTACCCATAGGATCAGAGAAAGTGCCCATGAGCAAGATGCTGATAGTGAAATCAACTTCAGTAGGACTTCTATTTAATGATTAAGTTGCTTAACAGACTATCATTCTCTTTAGGATGGAACTCTGGATACAGTGTTTGCCATACAGTAGGATCTTAATAGTTGTGAATAAAACAAAAGAAAGGGAGAAATCAAAAAGGAAATAGAATCTCTCCTCATGGTATATTTCTCTGTGCTTTGATAACCTCTATCCTGGAGCATTCAATATAAACCATACTAAAACCCAGAGTTCCCGCTAGGCTGTAATAAAGTACAGTGACCATGTCTGTTTTGTTCTCCTTTGTACCTTTATAACTTCTAACACAAGACATATGCCCACTAAATATTTAGTGAATGAATGAATCTAATATATATTAGTATAGGAGGCAATATATAAATATTAATTCTGATAAAAAATAAAAAGAGAGAATTTAAATTAGATTCACTTTATTTCCACTGATTGAGCTCTTAATATGACTTAATATAATCTTAATATAATTAAGGTATAACTTAATTTACTGAAGAAACATTTATGCATTTAGACTAGGCTTATTGTGTTTTTTTTTTGTTTTTTTGACAGAGTCTCCCTTTGTGGTCCTGGTTAGAGTTCAGTGGCATCATCCTAGCTCACTGCAACCTACAACTTCTTGGCTCAAGTGATCTTCTCGCCTCAGTCTCCCGCATAGCTAGGACTACAGGCATGTGCCATCACACCCAGATACTTTTTCTATTTTTAGTAGAGATGGGGTCTTTCTTTTATTCAGGCTGGTCTCAAACTCCTGATCACAAGCAATCCTCCCTCATCTGCCTCCCAGAGTACTAGGATTATGGGCATGAGCCAGGCTCATTGTGTTTTATTCACTTAATGAAAAATTTATTTAAATATTTGACAAAAGACTTAAGTTCCATTTTCTTTTATATAGCTAAAAAGTCATAATAAAGTATAATTTGAGAGCAATAAAAATGATAGTTTATAGTTTTGATATTTTTATATGTTTTAAAAGTATAAGTTATTTATAGACTGCTTGTCTCCATGAAATGTAAAGCCAAAACTAATTAGTCTTCATTGTTTTCCAAAGACAACAACAAGGGTACCTGGCAACTAGGTGTCAGATCTCTTAATAGGTAGTAGTTTTTCAATTTTTTAACCTCCCATATTGAACTATTGCCCTCTGGTCTTAAGAGTAGCTAACCACTGACATTCCAACCAAAGGAATTATATCTACAATACCTTTGAAAAATTATTCTCTTTTAAATAAATCTACTGTAAACTAGAATAATTTAAAGTAGATAGTCCATTTTATTTTTCAAAACATTTCCATTTTTAGAACTTATAGGCCAGTTATTTGGTGGACTGTCTCTCAATTTGGGTATGTTTGGTGTTTCTACGTGATTAGATTGAGGTTATGCATTGCTGGCTTAGACAATGCCAAAATAGTGTTCAATTCTTCTCAGTGCATTATATCATTAATAAAATGATCATGATGCCAGTTGATCCTATTATTGGTGATGCTACATTTTATCTATTCTGTAAGAAAAATAGAAGAAGGTGTGATTGGACATGTAGACAAGTCAGATCAGATGAGGTATTGTAGGCC
>VSMD01123205.1:0-32904 GCA_008750895.1 Mirza zaza | reverse complement strand
GGGGTCTCACTCTTGCTCAGGCTGGTCCTGAACTCCTGAGCTCAAACAATCCACCCACCTTGGCCTCCCAGAGTGCTAGGATTACAGGCGTGAGCCAACCGCGCCTGACCTGGACATCTGTTATTAATCTCATGCCTCCAAGGACCTTGTTTGATTCAGTCCTTTTCTCAACCTCTTCCTAATCACCACCTGCCCACTTTCTAAAAATCCTTCTACTGTCCTTACCTACTATTGCCTTTTCTCTCCCCTCCTTGGAGTTAAATTACCGAAAAGAACAACCAACATTCAAGATTTTTACTCCCTTATTTCCTATTCACTTCTCAACCCATCCTACTCTGGCTTTGGTCTTCAACTCACTGCTGAAACTTCTCTGGCTGAAGTCATCAGTATCCTAACTGCCAAAGCCAACAAGATACTTTTCAAGCCATTTTCTCTAGCCCTGACACTGGGCTGACACCTTCTTTCCTTGGTGTCCAACCACTTCTCAATGTTGTTCATTGGTTTGTCTTTCTTTGTCCACCCTTTAAATGATGATGTTCTCCAGCAGCTTTTAAGCTCTCATCTGATTCTATACTAGGGAAATTTAACATGAAGTCCAAGTAGTATGTGAACCTCTGAAGAAACTGTTTGTGTGCTGGAGAGAAGGGACTATATTCTCAAAGGGACCAGAGACTCAAAAGGGGGAAAAACCCTACCCCATACTTTCCGTTGGTTATCAAATTCCATTATCAATGCTTTAACTACCACCTATACATGGATACATGACTTAAATCTGTATCTCCAGATCACGTTTATTCTGAGCTCTCAATTTTTACCTATTTAACAAATGGATATATTATAATATCTATAATGTTATAATTATGTGTAACATTGAGATGCCCAAAAGTAAACTCATTCTCCTTCTTCCAGAACTAAACTCATTCTAAGCCTATGCTTTTCCCCCTGAATCTTTGTTAATAACACTACCCTACATTCAAGTGGCCAAACCAGAAATCAGGTCCTTTCTTTCCTGTCAACTCTACTCCCTGGGTATATTTTTTTATTATATTTGCATTTTTTGCCTAGATTACTGTAGTATCCTTCTAACTGATTTCTTTGCTCATACTGTCACCAGAATTATTTCTAAAATGCAAAATTTCATATAAATTTCCTGTTTAATATCTTCACTGATGTTTTTTTTATTTTGAGACAGGGTCTTACTGTGTTGCCCAGGCTGGTCTTTTTGATGTATGAACCATTCTGTATTCCTCAGTATCTAATACTCTTTGTCCTTCTTCTTTATAGGGATATTCTTACCTTTCTTCTCCTTTCTTCCATAAGTATTAATAACCTACTATATTCTAGATATGATGTTAGACCAAGGGATGGCAAACTTTTTCTTAAAGGACAAGATAATAAATATTTTAAGCTGGCAGACAATCTAATCTTTATTGCAACTACTAAACTCTGCCATTATAGCGTGAAAGTGGCCACAGGTAATATGTAAAGAAATATAGTTTGGCCAGGCGCGGTGGCTCACGCCTATAATCCTAGCACTCTGGAAGGCCGAGGCAGGCGGATTGCTCGAGGTCAGGAGTTCGAAACCAGCCTGAGCAAGACCCCGTCTCTACTATAAAGAAATTAATTGGCCAACTAATACATATAGAAAAAAAAATTAGCCGGGCATGGTGGCGCATGCCTGTAGTCCCAGCCACTTGGGAGGCTGAGGCAAGAGGATCGCTTGAGCCCAGGAGTTTGAGGTTGCTGTGAGCTAGCCTGATGCCACGGCACTCACTCTAGCCTGGGCAACAAAGTGAGACTCTGTCTCCAAAAAAAAAAAAAAAAAAAAAAAGAAATACAGTTTAAGTAAGCTAACTGGATAGGGATACAGTTTATTACCAAGGGTCAGAGGAAATTAACAGGTACATATAGGGATTGAATCCATGACATCTGTTTTCTTTAGGATATCTCAATAGCCAGTGTTACTACAGATATTCACAGTAATAAAGATATCACTATGGATAAAGAAAAATGGTTTAGGACAGTGCAAGGCAAAAACCTTCAGTTCAAACTGAGTGTTCCCAAGTCAAACTATTTCTGAATTCAAAACCAGTATTCAGAATTTCTAGCGCATGTTAATTTATATATGAAAATGGTAGAAGCTATTTACTAATACAGCACTTGCTGGTAAACGTGTTAACACCTTAGCTGCTATGTGGGGACCTTGGTCAATTCATCAAACCTCTCTAAAACTTGATAATTTCTATAATATGTAAAGGCACCCCTCAGAGATGGTTACATTAGGGAAGAGAACACCTCAAATGGCACTTAAAAAATTCAAGATGATGGTTAATGGATTCCCAGGCAATTCACACCTCTCCATAGGGAGAACCTAGGAGTACACAAATAAATCAGCATTTCAAACTATCAAAGATACAAAAGAGCCATAAACTTACCTTACAAATTGATCTCGTCCACCCACTGCAAACTGGTGGGTATTGGCAGGATTCACATAGATTGTATACAGCCCCACTTTCTTCTCTTTCTCTTTTGTCACCACCAGTTTCCTTAAGTAGAAGAACATACAAAGTTATATTCTCCGAAAGATCCAGATAGTCATGGCAAGTGACAGCCAAGAGAGTAATATAGACATGGCTAATAAGAGATTCGCATTTGGAAAGAAAGAAAAAGTGTTTTGGTTTTTTGTATATTTTGAATGTTGGCACAAGAGAAGCATATACATTTACTATATGCCACTTTGGGTATTGGGAAAAACAAATGTAGTAAAGTCATTTTCTAGCATTCCTTAAAAAGCATAAGCTAAAGGTATACCTATGTACTATTCCTTAGGAAGCTTCAGTTTGGCTGCAGTCCAACACAATAACAATCAGTCATTAAACAGGCAATACTACCCATACATCTTCCCAATCACCTGGAAACAAAGAGGGGGTGGAGGAAGAATCACAGAAAAAGTGGGCTAAAAAAAGGCCTTAAGGTAAAAAAGACCTAAAAGTCAGAGTCTATCTTCCAAATTCCAGAAAAATATCACTTAAAACCCAGTTTTAAAAATGAACAATGAACTGAGGATGGTGAGGTAAGAGGATCTCTTGAGGCTAGGGGTTCAAGACCAGCCTAGGCAACATAGCAAGACCCCCATCTCTAAAAAAATAAAAAAAACTAGCTGGGCGCGCTAATGTGTCTGTAGTCTCAGCTACTTGGGAGGCTGAGGCAGGAGGATCATTTGAATCCAAGAGCCTGAGACCAGCCTGGGCAATATAGTGAGATGCTGACTCAAAAAAACAAAACCAAAAAAAAGTATACTGAAAAATAACAAGGCATAGTTTTCTTTTTTTTGAGACAAGTCTTGCTCTATTCACCCAGGCTAGAGTGCCATGACATCAGCCTAGCTCACAGCAACCTCAAACTCCTGAGCTTAAGCAATCCTCTTGCCTCAGCCGCCAGAGTAGCTGGGACTACAGATGCGTGCCACCATGCCTGGCTAATTTTTTCTATTTTTAGAACAGACAGGGTTTTGCTCTTGCTCAGGCTGGTCTTAAGCTCCTGACCTCAAGCGATCCTCCCCAGAATGCTAAGATTGCAGGTGTGAGCCACTGCGCCCGGCCCACAGTTATCTAACATAGGGTCAACCCAAAGGAAAACAGCATTCTTCCTTTATCTGAAGCAAATTAGGAAAGGGGATTATTATAAGAGCATTTCTAAATTATTCTCATTGTAACACAAGACAGGTGATCCTCAGGAGGGCACGGGGCCCTGAGGAAACACTAGAAAACTGTACAAAAGCAATTTATGTAACCAAAACATTTATATCCCCATGATATTCTGAAATAAAAAATTTTAAAACCCTAGAAAACTTCAAGTTAGTCAGAAGAATCCAGCTAAACAAATATAATTTGTCCCAGCTTAAGGGCAGTAATATAAATACTCTTCCCATATCTAAGTGTCCAACCAGTCTATGACATTGTGAAGATTAGTAAATTTACAGGAAAGGAAAGACTTCAAGAAACTACAGGAAGGGGCTTGGCTTTAGAGTTTGTTTTTAATTGTAACGTTTTACTAGTTTCTGATGCCATGGAAACAAAAAGACATATAATCATGACAGCAAGTTTCTTTGTAACGAAATGATTTTAGCATCCTCTCTCCATGGTCAAAGTCACTCCAGCCTAGACCTGCTCTAGGCAAAGCGGAGAGATTTTCTTTGATTTTAAACTCTTTGCAGGTTTCCATTAAAAGAATACAGAGGTCACTGAAAATGTCATTAAATGAACCCACCCAACACCCCTCAAAAACACAAGGCAGAAAACACGTCAAAATAACAGTTTCAGGAACAAAACTAGCTAAGCAGAGGCAGCATAATCTGCATTTTAGACAGGGAAAAGGAGTAGGAGGTGATGCTGCTCCTTTTCCAAGGGCCATCTCATTTCCTCAACAATTTGAATTTTCAGAAGGACAAGGTCAGACAGATATAAAAGTTACCATGTAGAAGCAAAATGAAGAAACTAAGGGGTAGATTATGAAGTACTGGCTCCACTGTTACATAATCCTGACAAAGCGCTACATTTTTCTATGCCTCAATGTATTTCCCTAAAACATTTCTCTCTCCCAATGGATAAATGCAGAGTGCCTTGAGCTCTCTGGGAACATGCAGAGGTGCTATAAAAATGATTAATCATGGCAATAAGGAGAAAAACATTTTCACATCAGAGGAAACCATACAAAACAAATTCACCAAATTTTGCCTTAAAATTAATGAGCAGGTATTATCCCAGCAAAAAGGGAAAAATAATTACTGATTAGACCAAAGGATTCCTTTGAAGAATACCTCAAACTGGAATCCACTGGCTAAAGGAGTATCCCATTCACAGTTTCAAATCAAACTCATTTCCTAAGATGTTTTACCAGCTCACCAATTTCACCAGCTCCTAGAGACTCAGCTATCATATATATACAAAAGAAAAATTCCCCTATGCCAACCTCACACAAAAATGCCTCTGATACAAGCAGATGCTCAGGCATCAGCTTAATACATAAAGATGGCTTGGATTTTCTGGCTATGACTTTCACAATCTGGCCCACACCATTCCAGGCTGTAACACTATTTTTTCTATTCCTAAAGCAAAAACTTTCTGAAGACTGTCTCTTATTTCTCAAATGTAGAATTTGGGCTTCCTTCTACTCGTAAGTTTCTCTGATGTTCCCCCCCTTTAGTTTCTATACTGATGATTGCTTGTGTCCAGATCCATGGTCAACTCTCAGCCAGATTTTATGCCTGTATCATTTCATTCCAAATTCAATAATCTGCCAGAATCATTTGTTCTACTCATTCCCTGAACCAGATTCCCAATTCCTTGTGGCCTAACAGTAGTTTCCCTCTGAACCTGATCCACAGGGTAAGATCTCATTTTGATTCACAACTCTCTAAAACAGCAGATCAAACAAACTCATTATCATTTCTTGCATTTTTGCTCTACCATGGGAATATTCCCTATGGAAAACCTACTAATGTTCCATTATCATCACAGAACCCTAGAACTTTAGAAATGGAAATAATAAACATCATTCAGTTCAAGAGATTAAATGATTTTCTCAAAGCTACATAACTGCAGAGCTAGTACTAGAAGGCAGACCCTTCTTAGGCACTTAGGCTTATTTCTTTTCCAGTATAAGTCCATCATCTTCCAACCTTCGTCTTCTTGATGGTCATATAAAATAAAGGTCTAATAACAATCAGCCTTCAGATTATGTTTCCTAAACTGATTATTTATATTTTACTTATATCCTATGTAAATCAGTGACATCCCTTACTCAATACTGGTACTGACCTCCAAGATCTGTTATAATAATTTTTGAGACTCACAGGACAATCAATAAACTAGAGACCCATCAACCAGGTAGTGTAAAATAAACTGTGTTACACCAATGATATGTATGCCATGGTTAAAAATGAAGTAGGCTTTCATGGTCTAACATAGAAAGGTCAGACACATCATAAGAAAAAAGCAAATTGCAGAAACATACATATGTGTATGTTTATATATAAATGTAATTGTCCCATTTATGGGAAAAAGTATATGGATATATTTAGGTACATAAATGTATATAAAAGGGACTCGAAAGGTGTTCCAAATTACTAATAACAGTTAGCAATAGCTAGAAATATAAGGAGTGGAGGTACAGGAGGGAACACTTACATTTTGTCCTTATACTTTATTATTTGAATCTCTTAATATGTATTTATTATAAGAGCAATAAAATGAAAAAGGGAATCTAAAATAAGTATAATACAGGGTGTCCCAAAAGTTGCCTTATGTAGGGAAAATGGGAAATTGTAGCTAAATGTACCTTTATTTACAAAATACTCATTACAAAATTTTACGATATTTTCCCTTTGTATGGAGACTTTTGGGACACCCTGTAGTAGCTACAACTTAATTCCAGCCATCGTTCGGGACACTACACTTTGGTTGGCCAAGGTGGGAGGATTGCTTGAGGGCAGGAATTCAGACCAGCCTGGGCAACATAGCAAGACCCATCTCTATACATGCACACATAAAAATTGGCTGGGCATAGTGGTGCCTGTAGTCCTAGCTACTCAGGAAGCTTCAGCAGGAGAACTGCTTGAGCCCAGGAATTTGAGGTTATAGTGAACTACCACTGGGCTACTGGATTCCAGCCTGGGTGACAGAGCAAGACCCTGTCAAGAGAAGAGAAGGAGAAGGGGAGGAGGACAGGGGAAGGGGAGGAGAAGGGAAGGGGAAAAGAAGGGGAAGGAAAAGGAAAAAGAAAAGGAAAGGGACAAAAAAAAAAATCCTCATAGAAACCCCAGGGATTGGCTGGGCACGGTGGCTCACGCCTGTAATCCTAGCACTCTATGAGGCCAAGGTGGGCGGATTGCTCGAGGTCAGGAGTTCGAAACCAGCCTGAGCAAGAGCAAGACCCCATCTCTACTATAAATAGAAAGAAATTAATTGGCCAACTAATATATAAAGAAAAAATTAGCCAGGCATGGTGGTGCATGCCTGTAGTCCCAGCTATTCGGGAGGCTGAGGCAGGAGGATTGCTTGAGCCCAGGAGTTTGAGGTTGCTGTGAGCTAGGCTGACACCACGGCACTCACTCTAGCCTGTGCAACAAAGTGAGACTCTGTCTCAAAAAAAAAAAAAAAAAAGAAACCCCAGGGACTTGGAAGGTTATATAAGTCATAAACAGTAAGTGCCTGAGTTGAGATTTGACCTAGGTCTTCCTAGATCCAAACAAGATGTTATTATTTTTTTTATTTCAGCATATTATGGGGACACAAATGTTATGTATATTGCCCATCCCCCCAAACAAGATGTTATGTTCTTTCTATGACATCACACAGGTAAGAAGGGATACAATTTACCCATGAGTCTCAAATTCACGTACAAATGAGCAGCGATATGACAGAACTCTACCGTAGCTACCAATATTTTTGTTCAAGATTTATCGTTTAATTTTTGTATGTTTTTATATATAATTGAAAACTTTACAGGAGGATCGTATCTCTAAACTAGTATATGGAATAATATGCTTTGTGTAAGTTGAATGGCACCCAAGTGAATGGAAAATGGAAGATTATCAAGTTATGAAAGGCCACATATAATAAGATAACTAAATTTTGAGAAATGAAGGTAGACTGAATAGGTATTTGACTCCTAAGAAACAGAGGAAGTAAGGAATTTCCCTAAACCTTAAATTAACTCTTTATCATCTGCACAATGCTACTGTTCTAATGGACCAGAGAGTTGGACATTACCAGGATACACGGAATATCTTCAAGGCCAAAGGATATAGTTTTGTAAAGGTATTACTGCTATACTTACGAAGCTGGGCGGTCTTGTCTCAAGTCTATGGTGAAGACAACTGCATCTTCACCTGCAGATAGGAACGTACAAGGAGAGTCTGGTTCCAGGGCCAACTGAGAGAAAAAGAGAAAAGATAAGGTTTTTAAAGATTAGAATTAGAGGTCACTTGTTTCATTCCTTTTAACTTCAAGAAGGGCTGCATTTAAAATGTTTCAGGAAGGGCTGGGTGCAGTGGCTCATGCCTGTAATCCTAGCACTCTGAAAGACCAAGGTGGGAGGACTGCTTGAGCTCAGAAGTTTGAGACAGCCTGAACAAGAGTGAGATCTCATCTCTACTAAAAATAGAAAAATTAGCCAGGCGTCATGGCACATGCCTACAGTCCCAGCTACTTGAGAGGCTAACGCAGGAGGATTGCTTGAGCCCAGGAATCTGAGGTTGCTGTGAGCTACAATGACACCACTGCACTCTACCCAGGCAAAAGAGTGAGACTCTGTCTCAAAAAAAAAAAAAAAAAAAAGTCTCAGGAAGAAAAATGTCTACTTTTTTTGTTATAACATCCTAGGAGACAATTTAAGCCCACTCACAGTTGTTCTGTGTGAATTATTTACAGCTTGTTTATTCTATGCAAGTTAAAGAGACAGGTGATTTGCTATTTCAACTAAGTCCCCAAGGGATATGAATAGAAATACCAAGGAAAAACACCAATCATTAGAGTTCATTCTCAAATAAAATCAGTTCTATACCCCAGGTACAGAGTAAAATGGTGCCCAAGTTTCATTCCCTACATCTGAGTTCCAAAAACCAGTTATCTTGTGAGCTGGGAGTAGGCTTAAGAATCAAAGAAATAGGTAATTTTCACATTTCCCAAACCATCTGGGCTAGAAAGGATACTTGAGGTCCACCTACATATTTGCTTAGGGTTTTTAAGAAGAAAGTACTATCCTCTTTCCAGGAGTGGAAGAAAACCATGCCTACCCTGACCTGAGATAAGGCAGCTCTTAGCTCCTCGCTGGCTGCCACCATGACTATTTGGCCTATATTCTAAGCTCTAACTAGGGCTTCCAGAAATAGTGCTATTTGTGAGCAAGAAAGTTGACGCTCTCACACATGAGGAACCAACCACTAGCACCTTGGAACTATTAAAATATTCTAAAAACAATTAGAGTAAATTTAAGAGGTTTGGAGGATACAGGAGACCTCAAGGATCTGCAAACTAACCAGAGCTCAGCTTAGGGGCCAAGTATAACCAACTGATCTGGGGATCAGTGCATGATCTGGGGATCTCTCAAATACTTGCCTTCCAAGAAGTTTAGGGTGGCTGTTTTTACTTCCTTAACTACAAATCCTAGGACCAAAAGAAGTGAGACAGGTGACCACAACAAAGGTGATGCAATGGGCAAAGACAAGAGAAGACCTTGGCTGAGATCCACGGAGGATCTGGATTGCACAAAATTTGGAGCAAGTGCTCACTTACCTTATGGGACGCTCCCTTGTGCTGGGCCACACGTTTTGTATTCTTGCAACACTGTGTGGCAGATAGTTCTGCTACCCGAACTTGCCCATCACGGGCACACATAGCCAGAGTAGAATCACCACTATTAGGAAGGAACTTGGCCTGAGGTGTTAAGAATGAGAAAAAGGACACACAAAAGAAATGGAAGAGGTGAATTTGAGAGGTAAAAATGCATTGACCCCAATTTACACCTTTTCTTACATGACAGCTGGAAACTTAGCTTTCCTATTCTTGTACAGCTTGCTAAGCCCAACTTCTTCCAGTAGTTAAATAAAGGGAGAGAAAAAAACTTCCTCTGATGTAAGAGAGCATTTTGGTTGGCTCTGGAAGGTTGAACTGGTATATGATAAGTGCTCAGGTGAACTAGAGCTATACCTAGTAGAGGAAAAAAGCAAGCAATAAAAGAGAAAAATCTACCTTGATTCAGAAAGCAAACAAATTTGTCACAAATAAAAAGTAAACTCGGGAAATTTGTTGAAGGAAAGAGAACACACTCAGGGATAAATGGCTAGTATCACTATAGTAGATGAACCGGGAGAAATAAAATCTCCACAGAATAGTTAACAATATGAGCTAATATTTAGCAAATGTTTATTAAGTATCAGCCATAGTTCTAATTGTGTCACTTTTATAACTATCTAATCCTCATAACCCTATGTATTATTAGTCCCATTTTACATATAAATAAACTGAAGACAAAGGTAAAATAACTTATCCAAGATCACAGAGCTAGTAAGTGGAAGGGCCAGAATTTGAACCTAGGCAGATTTTTGTTCAAGAGCCTGTGCTCTTATACTGCCTCCTACTAGTATACATTTAATACCTTCCTGATGAGTTCCAAGCATCCTACCTATAACAAGGCTTCCAGCGGTCCTTATTTATGCTCAAGGAAACAAACGGTAGCCATGGGGTCTTTTAGTGTACTGAAGTCATTATAGGAGCCACAGTAGGGGCAAGTCTTGATGTCTAATCCCTACAACTCACTTCCAGCTCCCATTCCAGGTAGGAGCTCAGATTTGTCTAACTCATGCCTGATTCTCTCAGTTACTATTACACCTCCCTGCCTCACCTGGAAGACATTACTTTTGTGGCCGCTCTCAAAGTCCAGTACTGGCTGCCGCCGCACCCAATCCCACACCACCACCTTCAGGTCATCGCTGCCACTGGCCAGCCAGGTGCCGCGCTGGTTAAAGTGCAGGGTATTGACACAACCAGTATGGCCCTCAAGCCCATGCTGCAGGCGGAAACGCTGCACAAAGACTCTTGCCCCACAAGCCTCATATACAAAGCGGGCACTTGAACCCAGCTCACGCTCCCGAAGGGCAGGAAGGGCTTGCCAGCGAGGTCGGGGCAGGGCTGTTGTTTCTGATGACACCCAGTCCTCTAGGGCCCGCTCATCATCTGATGAGTCCTGATCACGGTTGGCCCGCTTGCGCTGTACATGGCGTCGAGGCTGCTCGTCTTCCTCCTCCTCTTCCTCTTCCTCTTCTTCTGAGCGGTCATGGACTCGGTTTTCATCATTGATGGAGTAATGGCCAGTGTCCTCCATGCTGTCCGAGTCCTTGTCTTCACCTGAGCTCTCTGTGTCTGTGCCTCGACTTTCTGTGCTGGTGCGGTTGGGGCCACCATCATCCCCGGTCAAGCTCAAACTCAGGTCTGAGGCCTCCACTTCAATGCCTGAGGACGTCTCCCTCCCCTCTTCAGCTCCAGACATCTCCTCTGGACTGCTAGACAGGCTTCCTGCATGTTAGTGAGGAACGGGTGGGTGAGAGGAAAAATAAGGAACTAGGAGAGCGATCAAAAGGATTTTTCAGCTTAGTCTAAGAAATCATCACATCAAAAGACCAAGAAACAAACTCTGGTCAAAGAGTTTTCAATACAAATGCATATAAAGAGTACCTTCTTTTTTTTTTTTTTTATTTTTTATTCTTTTTTTTTTGTAACTCAGCTTACAGCATACTTTGAAGGAGTACTTTCTGAGGGGAAATCATGTAAAGGACAAGAAACTGAAAAGATTAAGATCCAAACCACACACAAATAAAGGTACTTCAAAAACGAATCTCGGCCAGGCGTGGTGGCTCACACCTATAATCCTAGCACTCTGGGAGGCTCAGGCGGGCAGACTGCTCGAGGTCAGGAGTTCGAAACCAGCCTGAGCAAGAGTGAGATCCTGTTTCTATATAAGTAGAAAGAAATTAATTGGCCAACTAATATATATATAGAAAAATATTAGCTGAGCATGGTGGCGCATGCCTGTAGTCCCAGCTACTTGGGAGGCTGAGGCAGTAGGATTGCTTGAGCCCAGGAGTTTGAGGTTGCTGTGAGCTAGGCTGACGCCATGGCAGTCACTCTAGCCTGGGCAACAAAGTGAGACTCTGTCTCAAAAAAATAAAAAAAAAAAGACCAGCCTGAGCAAGAGACTAAAATAAAAAGAAATTAGCTGGACAACTAAAAATATATAGAAAAAATTAGCTGGGCATAATGGCACATGCCTGTAGTCCCAGCTACTCGGAAGGCTGAGGCAGAAGGATTGCTTGAGCCCAGGAGTTTGAGGTTACTGTGAGCCAGGCTTTTGCCACGGCACTCTAGCCCGGGTAACGGGACGATACTGTGTCAAAAAAAAACACAAAAAAATGAAGAATCTCATGACAGTCTCAGATTATAATAAGTGTTCAAAGACAAAGCATTGGCGTATTGTATGAAATGTGTCTTATACAACACCTTAGGCTCTGTTCTGTTGGATGGGCATCCATTAGTCACAGCAAATAGTTAAACAGAATATCACTCACACCTGTAATCCTAGCACTCTGGGGACCGAGGTAGGAAGATTGCTTGAAATCAGGAGTTCAAAACCAGCCTGAGCAAAAGAAAGACATCCATCTCCACAAAAAAATAGAAAAATTAGCTGGGCATGGTGGCACTAGCATATAGTCCCAGCTACTCAGGAGTCTGAGGCAGGAGGATTGCTTGAGCTCCGGAGTTTGAGGTTACAGTGAGCTATGATGACACCACTGCACTCTAGCCAGGATGACGACGAAGCAAAACTCTCGGGGGTGGGGGGAATCACCCTGACTTATAAATATGGAGTTGAACCACTTTCTACTTTGATAAGCACCACTATACCTAGGTTTAGACATAAATGTTGGATTTATGTTTAAATCCTAGGTTTCTTCCCCTAAGTTCCTAAAATCTACTAAGAAAGGAAGTTGAAGGGGTAAGTGGGAATTGTGATCATTTCAGTGGGTTCTCACTCTCCTTTTGCTAGTATAAATGTATTTTGACTTCCATTAGTTCACAATTTTTAGTCTCTTTTTTAGTCTTTTTTATTGAGATAAGGTTTTATGAGGCATATATAAAACTGATAAAAAGCAGGGCTATTACAATAGTGCCTGAGAAAAAAAGTTCAGTATATTCTAGGTCTGCTATGTTGGTAGTTAAATAACTCGGTCACTTTGCCCCATCTGATCTCCTACAATTAGTATATTGCATTCTCTTATCTAACAACAGCCAAATCACATTACAGTGAGCACTTGGGTAATATCCTAGGGCCAATACAACCACAACTTCCAACCTAAGGTCAAGGTGTGAAGGAAAGGGAGAATGAGGATTTTAAACACTGTTCAGGGCCTCCTTTCCTAAGATGGCTATAAATTTTATCCTGCCAGAATAAAAGCTGTTACGAAAAGCAGACAAGCTGTATATGATTCTAGTATGAGCTATTCAACTAAAATACCACACTGATGTTTAAGGATTCAAAGTTGGAACACCTTAATGCCTAGTCATCTGGATTAGTGCAGTAATTTGTGAACATCTTTAAAGGAATGGAAACTATTTTCAAAGAACTCTTAGGCAAAATCAAATTTGGAAAACAACCAATGCAAGTGCTTTGGTTCAAGTAGTGACAGAAGGTTGGGAGACATAAACAGCTCTTGTCAAAACAAAAAACCTCAACTAAGAGCAGTGTGAAAACAAGTGGGCTAGGGGCTAGAAGAAAACAGAAATTTGAACCTAAGAACCACATTTGTTGAGACTGTTATACGTGCTGAGAAAGTTTAATAGCTGTGGCTTTTTAAAATGCAATTCTGCCTGAGCTTGAGGGCGATTAGAAGGAATAAATACCACACCTAACAGGTCTGTGGAGAAAGAAAAATAAAACATCAAAATTTCCCTGGTCACCTAGTGGTTAGGAAGAAAGAAAAAAAATTTAAAAATCAAAACTACTAGCATTTATTGTTATAATTATGATTAACAAATTCGTATGATTTTGGAGGATCCACCACATTAATATAAGAGCCAGAGTGCATCACAAGGTCAGCAAGAGAGCCCCAACAGTCATTGACCACGATCTACCACAGAGGGTGGCAAATTTTCTCTGTAAAGGGTCAAACAGCAAAAATTTTAGGCTTTGCTAACCATATGGAACTCTGTCACAACTACTCAACTCCACTATGTAGAACAAAAGCAAACCATAGACACTATGTAAATGAGTAGGTATGACCGTATTCCAAGAAAACTTTACAAAAACAAGTGACAGGCTGGATTTGGCCTGCAGGCTATAGTTTGCCAATCCCTGATCTAGCTAATGGCCAACCTCCAAATCGACAGCATACCTTAAATTCCTCTAAAAACCTGTACCTTTCAACTAAGCCCAATGAAAAATGTGAACCACTTTTCTTTACAAAAAATGAATGGTAGAGGCTAGGGCGTGGTGGCTCACGCCTGTAATCCTAACACACGGGGAGGCCGAGGCAGGAGGATTGCTCAAGGAGTTCGAAACCAGCCTGAGCAAGAGCAAAACCCTGTCTCTACTATAAATAGAAAGAAATTAATTGGCCAACTAATATATATAGAAAAAATTAGCCGGGCATGGTGGCACATGCCTGTAGTCCCAGATACTCGGGAGGCTGAGGCAGTAGAATTGCTTGAGCCCAGGAGTTTGAGGTTGCTGCTGTGAGCTAGGCTGACACCACAGTACTCACTCTAGCCTGGGCAACAAAGCGAGACTCTGTTTCAAAAAAAAAAAAAAAAAAAAAAAAAAAAAAAAAAATGAATGGTAGTGATAATAACAAGGGGACAATAAAAAAGCATGTTGAAAATCTCACCTACTCTTCCTTAACTTCAATGCTCCACCAATCACATCACTAGAATTTAGCCTATAATCTCGAACTTCAAGGTGCTAAGGAACACTAGACTCTGTGCTGCCCAACTATATTCATTTGAAGGAGCTTTCTCTAGTTTAAAAGTTAGCTTAGCATTGGTCAAATAACCCAGGTAGCAGCTATAATCTATTAGAAACTTGGTATTCTACCTTCAAGTCTGTCCCAGACCCAGTAATTTAACACTTGCTAGCATTGGTCCTGATAAAAAGAAGAGGGAAAGAAAGGAAGAAAAAGAAGGAAAGGTGGGGAAGGGAAGGAAATAAGAAAGGGAAGGAAGGAAGCCCTAATCCCAGTTGGTTTGGATTGCAACTTCATCTTTTATGTAATATCTCTACCAAACTATGACCTATCATGGTAAGGGACCTCTCAATATAACTGGGAAACTACATCTTCCCCAAAACTTCCTTGTTCCCACCACCAATTGGATCTTATTTTTCTTCTTTATTAATAGCATCTCCTAGGTTCTGCCCATTGTATAGCCTTTCAGAATTCCAAACCACTTAACCTCTCATAAGTACAGCTCTGGGCCAGGCATGGTGGCTCATACCCATAATCTTAGCACTTTGGGAGGCTGAGGCAGGAGGATCACTTGGGCCCAAGAGTTTGAGATCATCCTGGGCAACACAGCAAGACCCCGCCTCTACAAAAAATTTTTTTAAAAATTAACTGTGCATGGTGCCTGTAGACCCAGCTACTTGGGAGGCTGAGACAGGAGGACTGCTTGAGCCCAGGAGATTACAGTGAGGTACAATGGTGCCACTGTACTCTAGCCCAGGCAACAGAGTGAAACCCTGTCAAGAAAAGAAAAGAGAACACAGAACAGAGAACAGAACAGAACTGCTAGCTCTGTTACTGACCTTCTGAAACAATCAGATAAAATTTGAAGGAGCAAAAGTACCAGATAGCTCAAGATGTTTCCTGTGTAGTTTCCTATACTCAAAACAACACAGGAAGGGTTCCTTCCCTTTACTAAAATCCAGGTCTCCACTCTATATTGGGGGAAGGAGGAGAAACTCAGCTGACAATAAAATTAGCTTCACCTTCATTTTGGCCCCTTACCATTAGCTAAGTCTGTTTTGCCATCTGTGCTGCTGCCTTTGCTGGACATCTTGAATGATGTTTGCTGTAGCCAGCCTGAATTTGGGAGAGGAAGAAAATAAAACAATTAGGAGACAACCTGGGAAAGATGACAAAAGAGACAAGGAGATTTAACAGTATACAGGCTTTATCATTTTTATAAAAAGGATTTTTGTGTGTGCTTAACAGGGCTTCTCAGCTGCTAAAAAGCACACCAGAATTTTTTTTCCCTGTCTAAATTCCATAAAGGTACAAATTTTGGGGAGGTCAACTGCCCTCTCTTTACTTTATTCACCAAGTAACTGGCAGTGGTTTTTCAGATGGGAAACTAGGAACTGAAATAAAATAAAACCTGAAATAGCAGGCACATAAAGTGACAGGTACTGCAAACAAGAAGTCTCAATTCAATACCAAATACAAAAAGCTAGCTTCAGCAATGCCCTCTGCCAATGAATCTTCCAATGTATTTAATAAATAGTCATATATATCTACAAACTCTATAAAACTTGTTTTCACAAAAAAATGAGGTGGGTCGGATTCTGAGTATCATTTTATAGACAAATCAACAGAGATAGAAGAAATCAAATTCTTAGGGTAAGAGCTTAGGCTTTATGTTCACTCAGATGCCTAGCTTCAAACTTAGAGGCACAAATACTAACTAAGGATTATAAGAAGTAGAGCTGGAATTAGAACTCAGGAGCACTCCACCCTAAGAAGAACCTTAATGCTGTTTATTTGTTTTCTCTTAGGACTAACAGTCAGTCACCAGAGGCAAACGTGGGGGGAAAATGGCAACATTTCCATTAAACCATCTCAGCCCATTTCATATAATGGTAAACATTTTTTCACCTAATTCCACCAACTTTCACCAGACTTATCTTTTCTTAACTAGGAATAATCAGGGTATCTAGCTTATTTTATTTTATTCTCCCAGGGCCTCGCTGCCACCTCCAGTAAATTCCAAAGAGCAAAGAATATTATTATTCAGACCAGAATTTTGTTAAGCCCTTTCAGTGCCTTGGACAAAAGGCACTGGTAGAAGACAAAGTATAATTATGACCCCAGTCCTTGGACCCAGGCACACAGGCCTCTAATCTTTCAAGAGCCCTTTCATTCCCATAACAATTATCCCAGAAGCAGCCCATCCTTATCCTTATCCCCTACTCTCCTCTATAGAAAGCCAAGCTGATTCAAAAAAAGTGTTCTCTGCCAAGAGACAGCTGCCCAAAGATCAATCATAGTAGACCAAGGTGGGAGAGTAGAAATACTACAAGAGCAAGGCTGAGGCCGAATCTGAGGAAAGGATATCTGGAAGGGTGGTGATGAAAGTGCCAACACAAAAAAATATGTAAAGCAGCCACATAAAGAAAAACAGTGTCCACATCCATTGGGTTAAAAAAAAAAAAAGAAAAGAAAAGAAAAAGAAAGATAATTTTAATTTAAAACGAAAAAAAAAAAAAGAAAAACAGTGAAGAGCTAGTTGTAAAGCATGTTGTTTTCCTCCTCTTACTTTGATGTATACATTTTTGGACAGCATTCCTCACACAGCATTTGTGTTTCCCTCTCAATAGTTTCTGTTTACATTCTTGAGCATCTCAGCGACATCTTCTACCCCATCTGGGGTTTAAAATCAATCACATTAATTACAAAAGTCCTATGAAGTAGGGAAAATGATTGCACTACTTTCTTAAGATTGAAAACTAAAGTCATAAGCAGGCCAGTGTATCATGGTCAACTGAGAACAGATTTTGATGTTTTCCCCCCTCCAGAATCAAAAGTGTCTATGATACCATGATTGCACTCCAATATTATTTACTCCTAGAGAAGAATTAAAAAGCTGCTCCAGAATACCTTTCTCAAAACTAAATATCAACTCCTACAGGAGCCCAGACTGCCTGAACTTGAAACTTGTAATTGCTCTAGAAAACACATGTGCTTTCCAAGCCTCCAAGACTAAGAGGAGCCAAAGCCTAAACTCTCACTCAGCTCTGAGAAGTGGGAAAAAGGGAGTCATGAGGGTCAGCCCACACCTAGATATTGCAAAGTAGTCTTTTGGAAAAATTGGTTTAAGGTTCTTCCAAGAAGAGATCTTCTCTTTGAGAAAAATAGTTGACAGAATTTACTGCAGAAGCAGAGAAAACCCTGTGGATGCTTATGTCAACCCTCTTTAATCACTGAGTTGATAGGCAGATAGCTTCTAAAAGTCACATTTTTGGAAGCCACAGAGTTTAGCAAAATCAGTCTTAGACTGAAAAGTAGAAGTCCAGGATTCTGGTATCAACTAAGCCATTAGCATTCTTTGTACCCTTGGATGAGCTTCTTAATCATCTCTGGAATTCATTTCTCTATTCATTTTTATACTTCATCTATAAAGTACGAATTCCAGAGATGATACAGATAAATAGAATTAAATGTTAAAATTTCTGCAGAAGGGTACTCTAGAACAGTGGTCTCAAGACTCTGATTATGAAAATCTACCAGTGTAAACTCTGAGCATGAACCTCCAATATGTGTATACATTCATGTACATATACACAATCAACTCACATTAAATATTTAGCTTAATTTTTCTAGAAAAAAATAGCTATTTCAACATTCTTTTTCTACATACCACTGGATGATCCTGCATACCACTTGGCGGTGCATAAATTTCCACTTTGGGGGGAACTAATTCTTTAGAAAGTAAAAAATAATGACAATAATATAAAATACAACTACTTTGGGGATGAGTTGTTATGCTTACAATATAAATTTCAATCAAAATGAAGAAACTTAAAACCATTTCAACTCCTGTGTGGAAATCAGAGTCACTGCCTGCTATGGACTGAATTCTGTACTGTACCCTCAAATTCATATGCTGAAGCCATAACTCCCAAGCTGATGTAGAGATGGGGCCTTTGGGAGATAATAAGGTTTAGACGAAGTTACAGGGTGGAAGCTCTGATGGAATTAGTGCCCTTATAAGAGACACCAAAGAGTCTGCACATACACTCTCATTCTTAGGCATTCTCCTGCACTTTTCCCCCAACCCCTACCACATGAGGACATAGCAAAAAGGTGATTAGATACAAGCCAGGAAGGGAGTCGTCACCAGAAACCAACCATGCTGGCACCCTGATCTTGGACTTCTAGCTTCCAGAACCATGAGAAAATAAATTTCTGTCATTAATATTTAAGCCACCCTGTCTACGGTATTTTGTTATGGCAACCTGAGCTTAGACAATGGCCAAATTAAAGCAAGTGGAGATACTATGACTGTGCCCTAGGCCCAGTATAGGAGCCACTCTAGAATCTTTTCCATCACCAAAGAGTACAATCTTCAATTTTATAATCTGAGGTTAGGGACCATATTTGACCAAATCCAAACTATCTCCTTCATTCTTCAATGCATTATATTCCCAACAAATTTACTGTTTTTACTTTAACTTCCATGTAAAATCCAGTCCAGAGCAAACCATGCTGAGCTGGGAAGAGCTGTTGAGCTCACTGCCCCAGGTAGCTGGAAGAGTTTAATTAGATTAACTCTACCGCCTGTACTCTAAAAATAACCATAACCCCCTGCCAAACTGAAGGTTAAAGAGTAAACTATTGGAGGATGGGGAAAAAAGACTCAGGTGTCATTTTAATTCCACCAGGAAATTCCTGTGACCTAGATTTTTCTTGTCTTAATAAGAGAGGAGTTAATACACTGGATAAGAGTACTTGTAGGAGAGGTACCAAGCATTCTTGTTTAAAACCACTGGGGATGATTTCCTCCTCAATACTGATAAAAGATCTGTAATGTACAAGAGACCATATATACAGGTTGAGTATCCCTTATCTGAAATGCTTGGAACTAAAAGTGTTTTAAATTTCAGATTTTTGAATATTTGCATTTTTCTGGTTAAGCATCCCAAACCCAAAGATTCCAAATCTCCGGATGAGCATTTCCCTTGCACACCATGCTGGTGTTCAAAGTTGCAGGTTTCAGAGCATTTTTGATTTCAGAGGAATACTCAACCTATACTAGAATAACTGGACACCCAACTACCAAAAAAAAAAAAAAGAACTTCAACCCATACGAATAAACAAAATCTAACTCAAAATGGATCACAGACCTAAACATAAAAGTTAAAACAACTTCCAGAAGAAAACAAAGGAAATAATCTTCATGACCTTTGGTTAGGCAACTATTTCTTAAGATAGGACACAAAAAGCACAAAAGAAAAAAATTTACAAATTGGACTTATCAAAATTAAAATCTCTTCAAGACACTGTTAAGACAATGAAAAGACAAGCTACAGACTGGAAGAAAATATCTGTAAAACACATACTTGATAAAGGGCAGTAAGCAGAATGTTTTTAAAACCATTACAATTAAACAATAATCACTTGAAAAGATCAACATTATTAATAATTATGAAAATATAAATTAGATGAGAATACAGTAAACACCTATTAGAATGGTT
Source organism: Mirza zaza (assembly GCA_008750895.1). Taxonomy (NCBI): domain Eukaryota; kingdom Metazoa; phylum Chordata; class Mammalia; order Primates; family Cheirogaleidae; genus Mirza; species Mirza zaza. The sequence continues at coordinate 12,885 of VSMD01123205.1, read as the reverse complement.
AAAGTTTTTAAAATAATAAAAACTTACTTTATAAAGAACTAAGAAGGAGTAGAGCAACTAGAAACTCTAATACACTGCTAGTACAAATTCAAAATAATACAGTCACTTTGGAAAAGTCTGACACTTTCTTACTAAGTTAAACATACATTTACCATACAACGCAGGAATCCCATTTCAGGAATTTACCCACGAAAAGGGAAAATATATGTCTGCAAAATTTTAAAAACCCTGTAGGTGAATGTTTTAGTAGTTTTATTTAGAGTCATCAAAAAACTGGAAACAATCAAATGTTCTTCAGCTCGGTCATGGATAAACAAATTACGGTATGCCCACACAATGGAATATTACTGAGCAATAATTAAGGAATCAACTACTAATCCAAGCAGTAACATGGATGGTTCTCAAAGGTTATGGTAAATATAAGAATCCAGACCCAAAGAGCTATGTGATATATGATTTCATTTATGATATTAATACTTTCTGGGAAAGACAAAACTATAGGGATAGAGAGCAGATCAGCAATTGTGAGGGACTAGGGATAAGGGAATGGAACTGACTACAAAAAAGGCAAGAGAAAACTTTTGGAATAATGGAAATGTTTTATGCCTCCATTATGGTGGTGTTACATGACTATTTGACAGAATCTGAAGAACGGATCAACTAAAAAGAAGGATGAATTTTACTGTATATAAATTATACTTCAATAAATGTGGCCTAAAGAAATGAGAGAATGGTGGCCAGGTGCAGTGGCTCATGCCTGTAATGCTAGCACTCTGTGAGGCCGAGGCAGGCAGGTTGCTCGAGGTCAGGAGTTCGAAACCAGCCTGAGCAAGAGCGAGACCCCTTCTCTACCATAAATAGAAAGAAATTAATTGGCCAACTAATATATATAGAAAAAATTAGCCGGGCATGGTGGTGCATGCCTGTAGTCCCAGCTACTCGGCAAGAGGATTGCTTGAGCTCAGGAGTTTGAGGTCGCTGTGAGCTAGGCTGACGCCATGGCACTCACTCTAGCCTGGGCAACAAAGTGAGACTCTGTCTCAAAAAACAAGAAAAAAAAAGAAATGAGAGAATGGGAGAAGAGTGATGGAGGGGAAAAGGAAATCATGCAAATTGTTAAATGACAGATAATATTCAGTAATTAGAAACACTAAATTCTTAAAGATGTGATTATTAATAGAATTTAACTAAAGTGGTCACTATATCACAGCAAATGAAAGCAAAATGTCAGTTCTTCTCACTTGAAAATGAAAGTGCTGTAATGATTTTTACTGCAACCAAAACTGCCTGTGTGGTTTATCAGCAACCACATTAATGGCAAGATGATTCCTAAATACATAAACCCTATTGTCTTGGGGATTACTAAGACTATCAGAAGCTTAAAGTAGTTCAGAGTAGTTCCAGCAGTTGTTCCTTTTTTCTATTTTTTTTTTGAGACAGAGTCTCGATTTGTTGCCCAGGCTAGAGTGAGTGCCATGATGTCAGCCTAGCTCACAGCAACCTCAAACTCCTGGGTTCAAGCAATCCTGCTGCCTCAGCCTCCAGAGTAGCTGGGACTACAGGCATGCACTACCATGCCCAGCTAATTTTTTCTATATATATTAGTTGGCCAATTAATTTCTTTCTATTTATAGTAGGTAGAGACAGGGTCTCGCTCTTGCTCAGGCTGGTTTCAAACGCCTGACCTCGAGCAATTCGCCTGCCTCGGCCTCCCAGAGTGCTAGGATTACAGGCGTGAGCCAACGAGCCTGGCCTATAGCAGTTGTTTATACTATTAATTTGTATGTTTATGCTTTTTATTTTTTGTATTTCTCTCAAGTTCATTTTAATCCTTTGGCATCTAGGATCTATAAACACTGGTATGACAACTCTACCTTACCTTGGGCCCAATGGAAACACCAACATCTAAAAAATATTATTGTCCTTGATCCCTTTACTAAGATCTGAACCTGTCTTTGTCAATTCTCATGACTTACATAATCCCAGCATTCTCTCAGGCCAGTCTCATTGTGTATGCCTCATTCTGCTACTCAAGTGCCCAACTCTCCTACATAAACACCCATATTTAAATGAGACAAGGTTTTAGAATTTCCTCTGAAACTGAAGGTGATGGTAAAAAATACTTCAATTATTAGTTAGACAGAGAGCCACACAATCCCTAGCTCCTCTGGGGAGGACAGATGTCCCATACCACTCATAACTGAGCAGCTGTTCAGGCCTGATCTCCATCCAAAGTACAAATTTGCTTTTCCAGGACCCACAGTCCATCTGGTACCAACTAGCTCTTTCCTCACCCACAATTTTGGTTTTCAAGCTGAAATGGCTCATTTTAAATTCATTTTCCTTACCTTAATATTTTTCTATTTCACAATACCTCTCCCAAGCCAACTTTCCTGACTCCTTGCTGCCAGCCACAACTCTTAATAGTAAAGTATTTATTAATAGAGAAACTTAGATACTAAAAATCAAAGGATAACCCCAAAGAGACTAACACTCATCCTATTAATATATAAAACATGGTTGGTAGGACTTTAGTTCTGGGATACTTTCTATTAAGTAATTGGAGGGGTTGAATATATGACACTGTTTCCATCTCCTTTGGTAGGTTGGACAGAGGAATAGAAAGAACTGTGAATATTTCTGGATCAGGGAAATTAATCTCTATTTCTACTGTGCAGAGGATTTGACAGCACAGGGCAAACCAACTGTACAGAGGCCAGGTACCGTCTGTGGCCTGTTAGGAACCAGGCTGCACATCACAGCCTGAGTGCCTCCCCACTCTGTGGAAAAACTATCTTTCATGAAACCACACAAAAAGGTTGGGGACCACTACGCTACTCATTTTTTATACAAATTATAGGCCTCTGGCACCACCCAGTGGCCTATCTATAAACAAATGTGCTGATTTGAAACAATGTAACAGGCAATATAGAAGCTACAAATAAAAAAAGCAGTCACAATCTCTTTTGTAGCCAATTAGTCAATTAGGAAAAAATGAGTATATAAGTATGATACAAGAGATACAAGTATCAGTATCATTAAATATAAATAAATAGAATGCTGTTGCAGACATTCCACAGGATCAGAATGAAAAAAGAGATGGATATTAAAAACTTGACATGTCCAAAAAAATATATGAGTAGTTTGGTTTGGCTAGGTGGTAAGGTATAGTTGACTAGTTAAGAAGTATAACAGAAGGTTGCGGGGGGAGGCATCAGGGAGATTATTTTGTCAAAGATAACAAGATGGACTGAAATAAACAGAAAAGGAAGGAGAAACACATTTAAAGGCTATTACAGTTGCCAACATAAGAAATAACAAGGGCCTGTCTTAGATTGATGACAGAGGGAATTAAAAAGGGATCAACATGAAAATCGTTGTAGAAGTAGATAAAGTATTTGGCTCAATACCCAGTTAAAAAGCTGAAAAAGTCAAAAAGACAAGTTTTGAGTCTGGTGCTCAGAGAAAATCAAGTGCCACAAACGAGAAGCTGGCATGTGGTGGAAAAGGTAAATTTGATTTTGAGTATGTTTAAAATCCAAATTGACATGTTAGGAAGGTAGTGAGAAACCAGTGTTTAAGTCTGGAATGTAAATAAATTAGGGTCAGAGATGCGGATTTATGAATCAAAAAGAGAAACTTCAAAACCAAATACCTTGTAAATTATGCCTCATTAAAGCAAACAAACAAACAAGGACCTAAGAAAGCCCTGAGGGAGGAAGTTCAAGAAAAGAATGTTAGGGAATACCTATCCTTAGTAAAAAGAAAGAAGAATGGAGACAAAAAATGGCCAGAGAAGTAGAAAGAACAATGAGAGTTAAATGCCTTGGAAGTGAAAGATAAAAAAGTTTCAAGAAGGTGAGGATGGTTCATGTTTACAATGTTATAGCAAAGCACAGAAAGATGTATACTGAGAAAAGACTGTAAGAGAACAGCTTTCCCTGTGGAATTACCTCAGAGATTGAGTGGAATGCTAATTTTCTCCCCATTTGAGGATCATAAAACACTAGGATTCAGCTATCTCTTAAGTATACAAAAATTATTTCCTTCAAAAACTCATTAACCTACCAGGCCCAGTGGCTCACGCCTATAATCCTAGCACTCAAGGAGGCTGAGGTCCGGGGATCCTTTGAGCTCAGGAGTTTGAGACCAGTCTGAGCAAGAGCAAGATCCAATCTCTACCAAAAATAGAAAAAATTAGCCGGGCATGGTAGTGCATGCCTGTAGTTCCAGCTACTCAGGAGGCTGAGGCAGGAGGATTGCTAAAGTCCAGGAGTTTGAGGTTGCTGTGAGCTAGGCTGATGCCATGGCACTCTAGCCGGGGCAATAGAGTGAGACTCTGTCTCAAAAAAAACCAAAAAACAAAAACTCATTAACCCACCAATTTATCATAACCTGAGACCCACATCTAAATAAAATGTTTTTATTCCTACTGTCATTTGAATACTTTACATGTACTTTTTTTTTTTTTGAGACAGAGTCTCACATTGTTTTACCCAGGCTAGACTGAGTGCCATGGCGTCGGCCTAGCTCACAGCAACCTCAAACTCCTGGGCTCAAGCGATCCTCCTGCCTCAGCCTCCCGAGTAGCTGGGACTACAGGCATGTGCCACCATGCCTGGCTAATTTTTTCTATATATATTAGTTGGCCAATTAATTTCTTTCTATTTATAGTAGAGACGGAGTCTCGCTCTTGCTCAGGCTGGTTTTGAACTCCTGACCTCGAGCAATCCGCCCGCCTCGGCCTCCCAGAGTGCTAGGATTACAGGCGTGAGCCACCGAGCCCGGCCTACATGTATTTTTATAAGAAACATTCAACTCTACCTTTCAGCTCATCTGCTTCATCACTTGGCTTTGAAAAGCCCTGTTTCTAAAGGCAGCATATGGTATAAGAGATAGAAAAGGGCTTTAGTGTCAGACCTGGGTTTGAATTCTACTTCTATCACCTACTTTTGAATTTGTTTCTTTTGTAAAATGGGATAATACCATTACCATGTAGGAATTGCTTTAGAAAACAACATATGTAAAGAGCCTGCCTGTATATAGTAGGCACTTATATTATTTTTCTAGCTTCCTATCTCTATAACAAACTGCACTTCCTAGAGAAGCCTGGGCTTCTTTGCCACTCAGCAATGATCCTCCAAACATCGTACACAATATAGGACACAGTTCCAAGTCTATGAAATCTGCTCACCCACTCTCATTGGCCTTTTAAAGAATTCAGAAAGCTCTGTTAATATCTTCTTTTGAGCACATTCATGTTCTACAAACTGGGGTAAAGTAATTTACCCAGGAACCCACAATATAAACCTCTAAGTTCTTCTCTCTCTTGAAGGTTCTGAGGATACCCAAGATGGAGGGATGCAAAACAGTCACCACACATGAAGATGAAGAAGTCCTCCATCAATCAAACTATAAATAATGAATTTCATTCCTTCTTTGGATTAATGTCTTCTCTGCTGGTAATACCAAATGCCCAATGTTTATAGTTGATTGGCTTTGAGTCTAATAACAGTATTTCAGAGTATGTTAGGAATGTACTCTAACCCATAAGTGCTGATCACTAGTAGCAGAACTCAGGAACTTTTTTTTTTTTTTTTTTTGAGACAGAGTTTTCACTTTGTTGCCCAGGCTAGAGTGAGTGCCGTGGCGTCAGCCTAGCTCACAGCAACCTCAAACTCCTGGGCTCAAGCAATCCTGCTGCCTCAGCCTCCCAAGTAGCTGGGACTACAGGCATGTGCCACCATGCCCGGCTAATTTTTTCTATATATATTTTAGCTGGCCAATTAATTTCTTTCTATTTATAGTAGAGATGGGGTCTCGCTCTTGCTCAGGCTAGTCTCAAACTCCTGAGCTCAAACGATCCGCCCACCTCGGCCTCCCAGAGAGCTAGGATTACAGGCTTGAGCCACCGCGCCCGGCCCCAGGAACTTTTTTATAATAACATCCAAACCCATTTATCTCAATTTTAACTAATTCTAAGGAACAAATTTTTTCTATTGTGATTCCACCAGGATTTACCTTTACATTAGAATTCAGTTCTCATTACCAGTTCTTGCTGGAAAAGACAACAGAGAGATGAAAGGATGATGCTCCAAAGGTACAACTTCCTAATCAAACAATCAAAAGAGGCTTAAAACATCAAGAAGTGCCCTCCTACCCTCATTAGGTTAGAGGGCAAAGTCTGGGTCCTACCTAAGGTTAACAAAAAATACCTGATAATGTGCCAATGATTAAAGTACACTAGAGGAATATATTTTCTGGCTACCACTAGAGGTAAATCTTACAGTAGCTTTCCAGTTGGCTAAGAAAAAACAAACAAAAAAATGGCATGTGAGGCAAGCATGGATGCTTCACATTAGAACTTGGCCAGACCTCCTTAAACAGAATCATCAGAGGATAAAAGCAAATATCTAACTTCTCGAATACAACGATAAAAATTTTTGCAATGGCCCAATCCATTAGACATACATTTCATTGATAAGATGCCATCTTTGTCATATGAATCACTCCCCAATGCCTCACTGGCAAACTCAAGGCAGGCTCAGTTCATTAGTTTATCTATATCATAACACATTCCTGGGGTAAGGTGGTACTTGAGAAATTGGGCTTCTGGCCTAGAAACTATGTCCTGCAGAGGTAGAGATAAAAGACTGCCATAAAAAGTGATTAATTCATAAAATTCATCACACAATTTTTGAAGAGCTTTCATGGACTTTCTTCTCACTCCAAGAGTAGAATGACTAAATCAGTAAACAAGAGCATGTTAACCCCCTTTTCTGACCAATTTTAATAGCAATGAAGTTTCTTGGATACATTCATGAAAACGAAAACTAAAGTCTTCAATATTATTACAAAGATAATCTAAAACTCACGGGCATTTGGCTCTAAAATGAAGATATACATAGTCACTACCTCCATACCTGTTGCTGATTCAATTAACTCAGTTGCCTGGGTTCCAAATGGGTGAGGGTAAACAACAGATTATCTTGGCTCACTGATAATCTGCTTTAAAAAAAAAAAGCTAATTCAATCTGAGAGACTTAAAAACTAACTCTAACACCAATGTTATGCAATAAAAAAATTCTGTTTGGATATCCCTTTCCTCTTTTATAATCTGGACATTTCCTAGACATGTTTAAAATAATTTTTCTACAGTAGAAACAACCCAGTAATAAATCAGTCTATTATAAGCAGAGTTTAACTAGTCACTTCATGATTTTAAAAGCTTGTAACTCACCTAAAAGGATACAGAACCTAAAGCACGAAACTCTGAAGATCTGTCCTCCACAACAGGGCATACTTCTCTACAGAATGTCTTGAGTCCCTTTGGCTTTTGAAATGCCAGTATTGCTTTAAACTGGCAACAAAAAGGCTGCTTTCTTTTAGCTCTCTGAAGACAAGCTTCTGTTTTAGGTTGGTCCTAATGAACACTAAGGACCATACATTGGGACTGATTCTTATACATTTAATAGGCTATATAAAATGCCCTGCCAAGTTGGTGGTGGAAACTAAAAAGTCACAAGCATACCTAGCCTCCCACCCTAGCCATCCAAAGAAATACTTCCTAATGAGATATCACAATTCTTAGGTAACACCTAAAACCTTAAAATATAAAAATGTCTTCAGAAAGATAAGAATTTTAGGGTTGTGGTCCACAAACTAGGAATACTGATTCACCTGGAGCATAAAACGTGAAACTCTTCCTGAAGGTTAGGGGGAAAGGGATTCTTATCCAGCACTTAAAGAAATAAAGAACAAAGTTCTTCCTCTTTCAACATATTTCCTTTTCTCCTCCAACCCTTTCCCTCACCCCACATGGATCTTCTGATCTCATAAAATAAAAATGCAATCTCAGCAGACCTTACCCTCACTCCCACCCTCACGAGTCTTTACCTTACAATAGAGAATTTAGACCCTAGATGATGGTAATGAAAGTTGGTTAACCTTAAAATGATCACTGGTCTGAATGAGTAAAGTTGCCTTTACTACAATATTATCAGTACTTTCTTAATTTTCATGTGCCCTTGCCTCCTCCAAAAAGATGAGATGTGGAAGAAAAGCCAGCAAAAGAAGGTTTAAAATTCTTCATCTGTGTTGTCGTATTATTAAGGTGGTCCACCTGTGAAAATGAAAAACGAACTCTGCTATCCTAACTCCCTAGCCCTGATTCACTTCAGAAAGAAGTCCTTTTCATGGTCTAGTTCTTTGACAATCTGTTGATGATGACCACTGTGGAGCCCAACATGTATTCCCTCCATGGCAAAAAAGAAAGGCATAAATAAAGGGTAGTTACAGCAGAGGTGAAAAATGTTGTAACTGCAAGGGATGGAATTACCACACTGTCAACTCTCATCAGGTGTGCTAACAGAGAGACCTTGAAGAAGAAAGCTTAAAAACAAAATTGATGTTTAGTTTAAGAATGCATTTAGAAATATATATATACCAACACCTAATATTCCCTCCGTCCTCTAGTCACTGACTTCACCAAACTGCCCCGAATCATGTTCAAAAGACAATCCTAGGCTGGGTGGCTCATGCCTGTAATCCTAGCACTCTGGGAGGCTGAAGTGGGAGGATTGCTCGAGGTTAGGAGTTCAAAACCAACCTGAGTGAGACCCCGTCTCTACTAAATATAGAAATTAATTGACCAACTAAAAATATATATACAAAAAATTAGGCAGGCATGGTGGCGCATGACTGTAGTCCCAGCTACTCTCGAGGTTGAGGCAGTAGGATCGCTTGAGCCCAGGAGTTTGAGGTTGCTGTGAGCTAGGCCGATGCCTCGGCACTCACTTTAGTCTGGGCAACAAAGTGAGACTCTGTCTCAAAAAAAAAAAGACAATCCTAGGTGGGCGCTTACAATGCACACACCTAAGCTGACCAATTAAATATGCATTTTAAAAATTAAATGAGAAAACATGTTCTAAAGCAAAATGCAAAGGAGTGTAAACTAAGATATAACTTATTCAAAGCTATATCAAAGTTGTGCCAAAAAAAACCCACAAAATATTTTTTGAGTGTCTACCGTATGCTAGGCATAATCTAAGAGCTTTATATAGGTTTCCTCATATAATACTAACAATAACCTTGGGAGATAAATGGTATCCCACTTTTAGAGTTGTGAAAATTAAGAGTCAGAGAAGTTTAAGTAGCTTGCCCAAGGTCACATGGCTAATAAATCTTAATACAGTATTTAAAGCCTGGTCTGTCCATCTCTAATGACTGTACTTTTCTCTTTGTATCTTTGTGATAAATACCCACCATCATCAATAATTTTATTCCAGTCCACAACAAGCATTTTCACATCCAGGCACTACAAGGAATAAAACTTACCAATGTCAATCTCAACCTTTCCCTACTACAAATCATGAAGATATTAAAAATTGGCCAGGCCTACTTTCCAGAGCCACTCAGTTCTTCTGTCACATCCTATGAGCCTCTATTCTCTACTACTAGAAACCTAAGAGCCTTACAAAAACTGCATTTATAAGTATGTTCTGACTCCCTTTTTGGTACTGTTCCATGCTGCTAAATGCACAGGATGATTCCTTTGCTAACCAAGAATTCTTCAAACCAGCTACAAAAGAGCAGCTATTTTACTTTTTTTATCCAAAACTTCCCACTATGTCCTGAAAGTTGGAATTCTGAGGTGGATTGGACTCAGACACCAACTAAAGGCAGCATCACTTTCCAACTTTTAGTCACAAGCAGCTAAATGACTTCTTAATAGCAAGAGATGACAGGCCAAAGTCATTAGAGGGAGAAAGACCTGATTTGATTTGACAAAAAGGCTGAACAGAACTCAGGCAAACTAATTCCCAGTGTTCAACAACATAAGAAACATGAACTACACAAAGGCAAAAGAATAAAAAGGAAAGAATGAGACGTGGAGTGGGAAGCACACACATTCACTTCTAGGCTTAACTCAAGTCATTTGAAGATACAGAGTAATAGTTAGGACAGAAAGACAAGAAACCCACAGCCAATTAAACTTGTAAAAGTAATTTAACCAAAGCTGAAACAAAGCCAAGAACAATATCCAAAATGTTTGGAAAACTGTGGTAGCAATTTTATGACTTAAGCGGTCAGCACTTGAGCATCAGGGTAGGGTCTGTCTGGAACTCAGGAATTTAAATGCCTTTAACTCCCACTCACCTTTCCTCCTTTTATCACTGAAGTAAGGCCAGGCTGAGCTCCTGAGAAAATAGGTCTGTAGATTCACTGAAGGACTGAGAAAAGTTAAAGTTTACATGGCAAAGATGTGTCTTCTACTAACATAATAAAAATATTTATGAACACATTTCAGTAGTTTTAGGCTTCCTCAGAACTATATAAAACCAGAATAATTTATCTAATTCTGATCACTGAACAAATAACCCACACACATAAGGAAATAAAATGAACCAACACGAGAATTAGAAGCCAGGCAAGTAATCTCCCAGCTCCACTAAAACATAAAAGTCATATTAAAAGGAAAACCTGAATCTTTTCAACGCTAAACCATAACCAAACCACCTCTCAACAAGCCACAGAGCAAGGGGGGGAAATCCCGGAGAGAATGTGATAGCGCTAGTGCAGGTTTGTTTACAGACTCCAGTAACAATCATATGAGTCAGAAATTCAAACCACCAGATGCTTTCCAACTAACAGGGACCAAGTGGGACCGTTCTACGGGGTCCTAAAAGATTTGGGAGTAGGGGGAGGTAAATTAAGAAAATTATATCACAAAGGGTACAAGACCAGATGACAACTGACTCCAGGATTCTTGGACCTCGGCCTTCCGTACAAGGTGCTGGGCCTGAGAACTTGGGATGGGGGAGGGGGACACATTGCGCGGTGGCCCTGAGGTGACGGGGAGACGCTGGGCGAGCCATGTCCCTAAATCTAAGGGGAGAAATGGGAGCACACAAATAGGTCACCCGACGAAGGAAGACGTCCCTGTGAACTCTGGGGCTGGCTCTTGGGGACAACCCCAGAGCTAACCTGAGGAAAGGGCAACCAGTCCTCCCAGCGATAACTCCGTTCATGGGAAGGAGAAAACCTGAGCCCTAGAAGCTTAGGAAAGGGGTCAGGTCCATCCTGAGGGGGAACTAGCCAGGGAGAGGGGTCAGGCCAAGCCGGAACGAGACACGGACCGGTTAGGTCAAGGGGGGGGTGTCCGGCTGGGGCAGTTACAAGCACGGGAGCCGGCGAGGCTCAGCAGCCCGCTTCCCGTCTTGAGTCATCCTTCTGCCAGCGGCTGCTCCGACTGTTCCAGGCCCAGCCGCCCCGTCCACTGCCACCACCAACGCCGCCGCCATCTTACACTGGCCAGCGGCCGCCACCACCGCCGCCTCCGCTCTCTGCGCTTGCGCCTGCGCTTCTACGCTTTCCGGCCCCGTTTGCGACGATGTGCTCGAAAAGACTGAGGGAGAGTGGTCGCGCGAGCTCTCGGCTCGCAACCCGCCTCAAAGGACGCATACGGGGCGGGGCTTAAAGCCAACGGAAAACAGAGCACGGGCGCGTGCGCATTACCGAGGATGCAAAGTTTTGTGACAAGAAAAACAAATGCGAGTTAGGAACGTCTCACAGTTGTTTCTTGAAATAAACTTCGTTTCCAAGAGACTGGCAAGCAACTTCCTGGGCGACCGCCAATTTTGCCGTTTTTTAAACACTGGGAACGAACAATTATTGCCAGAAAATTTCTTCTGAAGTACCCCATTTCCTTTAAGGACTTTATTTCCTTAAGTGGTTCATTTTATATATCACCGAGGACTGCTTCCCTCTGAGAGCCTCCATTTACCCATATTTAAAGTAGGGACTCAGAAACTTGAGGTGTAGCAAAGCTATTCAAGAGGCTCTTTGTCCAAAGAGGTGTGGTGTGAAGGTTTCCAAGAATGGGTTAGATGATGTAGGGTGGCTTTTGTAACTTTGCTTCGTTCTGACACCTAAAGGAAGCATGTGAGTCGGGCGTGATGGCTCACGCCTGTAATCCTAGCACTCTGGGAAGCCGAGGCGGGCGGATGGCGGATTGCGGATTGCTCAAGGTCAGGAGTTTGAAACCAGCCTGAGCAAGAGCGAGACCCTCGTCTCTACTATAAATAGAAAGAAATTAATTAGCCAAGTAATATATATAGAAAAAATTAGCCGGGCATGGTGGTGCATGCCTGTAGTCCCAGCTACTTGGGAGGCTGAGGCAGCAGGATCGCTTGAGCCCAGGAGTTTGAGGTTGCTGTGAGCTGGGCTGACCATGGCACTCACTCTAGCCTGGGCAACAAAGTGAGACTCTGTCTCCAAAAAAAAAAAAAAAAACGAAGCATGGGGAGGATTACTCCCAGCTCCCAGGCTGGGGGATTTTTTTTTTTTTTAACCAGAAAGCCAGGCTGCAAGAATCTAACCCCTTCTTACTTCCTCTACCGCTGCCATCCTATTCCAAGTCATTGTATCTTACTTAAGATTACTGCAATAGACACTGAGCTGCTTTGTCGCCTTCCATTATTGCCCTGTTTCAGTTAAACATAGGACAGCTGACGTGACATTTTAAAATGTAAATTAAGTCACATTATTCCTCTCCCCCCCCCCCCCACCGCTCAAAAATCTCCAATAGCTTCCCTTCACATAATAAAAATCAAAATTATCACGATGGGCCGGGCGCAGTGGCTCAAGCCTGTAATCCTAGCTCTCTGGGAGGCCGAGGTGGGCGGATCGTTTGAGCTCAGGAGTTCTAGACCAGCCTGAGCAAGAGCGAGACCCCATCTCTACTATAAATAGAAAGAAATTAATTGGCCAACTAATATATATAGAAAAAAAAAATTAGCCGGGCATGGTGGCGCATGCCTGTAGTCCCAGCTACTTGGGAGGCTGAGGCAGCAGGATTGCTTGAGCCCAGGAGTTTGAGGTTGC